>JANAVB010035020.1:2944329-3208428 GCA_029216955.1 Iris pallida
TGGGAGTTCTCCTTGCATCTTGTTAGTAATTAGGCTTGTGATAACCCTAGTTAGTTAAAGTAGTAAGCCGTAGTACTTGCTTGGCCGATTGTGAATGAATGGTGTCCAGCTCTGTCTAAGTCTTCTCTAGCCCTTGTACCTGGAACTCTTGATCATGACTGTTTTACTTATCTCTAACGATAAATGGGTAGAGACAGTGAGCTATTCAAGCGAAGGGGTACAATCCCGGTCCTTGTTTGGTTTAAGGATTGTAACCTGGCTCCCGGAATGGTTCCACGTCCCTAGTCGTTTATCGCTCTGTGTACTTTATTTTTATGTACTTTCCTTTTATTCTTTATGTTTTGATATGCTGGCTTTTGTTCTTATTTGTGGCCTCCTTTGTGGCACTTGCTCTTTCTGGGGTTTGACCCAGCTGGTTTGTATGGCCAGATTTCGGAGCGGCTCCCGAGGATCTACCAAGCTTCCAGCCCAATGGTGACAACTAGACGGAACCCGGGCCAAGAGTGGGTTTTCCCTTTTTGTTTCACCCACTTATATGTAAATTTATTCTTTTGAGGCGTTTAGCCGACGAGCACCTGTTAGCTCGATGCACATTTACTTACTGTCTGCCTACGGGCTGTAAACATGATTAACAAATCCTAGGGTTGATCATGTATGACTGAACTCTTGCTAGTCCTATCATTGGTACGACTAGCTTCATGATCATCCAATATGTAATATTTGGGACGCCTTATATATATATATTTGATGCTCTAACATCTTGTAACTCTGTTAATTGCTTGAGATTGAGACAATCGGCTTGACCTTAAGAGACTGCTGGCTTGTAGTAAACCCTCATATCTAGACAGCCGTGACCGTATTGTTGAGATGCATTCTATTTCAAGATACGTAGCTGGCTGTGTCTGCCCCCGCTCTCCAGTATTCTGGTTCTGGGGCGTGACAATAAGACAGGAAGATAATGAGGGAACAACAAGACTAACTAAGGAATAACTACCAGGCAACTCACATAGAGGAACAGTGTGAACCACCTCAGCTAGAATCATCATGCAGTCCAACAAATGTGGCACAACTACTCCTAAAATTTTGTCAACATATCCAGTCAGGATGGAACGAGCACAAATCTCAAATAACAGTTCTAATTATACGATATTAAACATGTAGCAGTAAATAGAGAGAATATACAAGAAATCATGAAATGTACATGTGAGTATCATGGCAAGGTAAGCTGTAAATCTAGAGCTAGAACAAGGCAAGTAAAACTGATCATGGCATGTACAAGAATCAAGAATCATATATCTAGGTGTGTGAATACTAGCTACAACATGTGGCCGGATTGGGTCTGCACAAGGTTATGATCAGCCAATCCCACGTGGAGTGTAGGATTGGTAGCATTCACGGTCTACAAGAATAAACAAGGTGGGTAATGACCACACATCTACACTAGTACTCCCCATCCCCGACTAGTATAGTGGATCCAACCATGACACATCATGACACGCGATTCTCCGAGAGGGTAGCTAGCCTTCGCAGGAATCGTGTCTATACAATGCACAAGGAACAAAAAAGACTTGCACAAGATATACCAAGGAAAACAAGAAATAATATCTCATGACGGGATCCAGGAAAATACCAATCCGTGTGAACAATGTGTCAAGAGAACAAGGGTATCTACACTAAATACAAGAAACATAAACGATATCATAAAACAGAAATATTATCAGAGAATGTACTCGCCTGGGGTCGTGCTGTCAATATGAATCAGGGTTCAGAGTAAAGCCACAGACCTAAAGATGAAATAATACAAGAGCTGATCAGGGTCAAAAGACATACTAACATCTAGGTCAAACTAAGTCAAACTAAAACAAACTGGGTCAAGGTTGACGTACAGTTGACTTTGGTCAACTGGTCAACTCTGGTCAACCATGGTCAAATCTAGGTCAAACTTGACTAACGTTGACTAATAGTTGACTTTGGGTCAACTGGTCAACTATGGTTCAGTTCTAGTCAATTGTAGGCTACGGTTGACTTCCGATTGACTTTGGTCAAAATAGTCAACCAAGGTCAAAATTTGTCTAACCTAGGTCAAATGTTGACTCTACTTCGACGTTCAGTCAAAGTAGTCAACCATGGTCAAAATGGGTTAAAGCTAGCCTCTACAACCATCTACAGGGTCAACACATGCAATTTCAGTGGTTGTGAAATCACTGGAATCGATGGATCTCAAATACCACAAAAGGAGAAAGATTATAATGATAGGGTGAAAACCTACAGACATTGTCGGATGATGAAACTAACATCACCAACGTGTCCAGAATGGTCAAATCAACTAGAATAGCCTGTCCAAAAGTCCAATTTGGACACAGGGGCAAAACGGTAATTTCGGGCCAAAATAATGTCCGCCGTTGGACACACTTTGTACCAAAAAATATGTCAAAATAAAAGTGCACAAAAGCTAACAAATTATATGTCCACGAATTCAGAATGACGATACGAACCCAACGATATATCCAGAATTGGATTCCGTTGACCCGATCTCAAATTGGTCCGTTGACCCGGACATTGGAAACCGATTTGCACGGAAAAGCGTGTCGGAGCCAATGTCCTCAAAACTCAGCAAATTATATGTCAACGAGTCCAGAATGACGATACGAACTCAACGGTATATCCGAAATTGGATTCCGATGAGCCGAACTCAAAATGACACGTTGACCCGGTTATTGGTATCCGACTTGCACCGAAATATGTACCGGAACCAATGTCCACTAAAACCTAGCAAATTATATGTCAACCAGTCCAGAATGACGATACGAACTCAACGGTATATCCAGAATTGGATTCCGATGAGGCGGCGTCAAAAAATCCCGTTGACTCAGAAAGTGGGACCCACTTTGCACCGAAATGCGTGCCAGGGCCCATGTTCTCCAAATCAAGCAAACTTTATATGAAAACATGCCAGAACGACGCCACGAGTCTACTGGTGGTGTCATAAATTGAATCCGGAGTCCCGGGTTCAAAAATGGAATTTTACAAGTGCAACACTAAGAATTCAAACGGCCAACTTTGGCGTCGAATTCGACCGACCTAACAAGCTCAAACTGAAATGAAATCTAAAGGAGGCAGGAAGAGGGTTATACCAGCTGTGCACCGGAACTGGTGGCACACAAATCGGAGCTGCGATGGAGAAGATACGAACCCGCGAAGTTGGCATCGCAAAACTGTCCAAAAATAGTACAAATTAAACGTCAACTTGGTGGCCGGTTTTGATGTATCAAACGACGAAATTAACGGGCGAAATTTGACAGGGATGAAGAGGGATATACCGAGATTGCGACGGAGCCAAAAGTTCGTCGATCCAACGGTCAGATCTCTCGGAAAACATGCGCAAAGTTGCTGCGACGAGGCGCCAATTCTGGATCTCGTTCGCGCGCGCGTCGACGGGAACCCGTGCCAAACGCACGAATCGGGCGTTTCTCACGCCGGGGAAGAGGCAGCGTGCCACGGAGGCCTGCCCGGGGGTGCGCCCGGCTGAGGGGGGTCTCGCCGGCGGCGGCAGCGACCGCGGCGGCGCCGGCGGCGGCGACAGCGCGCGCATGGCTGTGCATGTGCTGCTGCTTGCTGCAGCGCCATGGCCGCCGCCGCCGCTTCGTTGTAGTTGTCGACCCCCGAGTTAATGAGGCACCGCTGGGAGAGAGCGTTCCATACTTGTTTCGGAAGGGTCCCCTGACAGAAAATATGGTTTACCGTTTTCGATTGTCGCTCTAAACAACACGTGCATGCTGAGGCAAGGCTGAACCCTATAGTGTTGAGGGTGTCATCCGTGGGAAGGATGTTGCGTAAGGCTCTCCAAATGAGGAAGGACCACTTCTTAGGGATACAGGTCTGCCAGAAGGATGCTATGGTGGTTGGTGTAGCGGCGTTGCCAAGGATTACTCTTTTGGCGGATTTCATCGAGAATAATCCGCTAGCGGTATGCTTCCATTGGAGCTTGTCTGCGTTGCCCTAACTTCAGCCCGCTACAACGGATGCTCTCGACTGCTTCTGGTCCGGCCCAAATTCGGACCTTGTCCCAATTCTAGTTGTTGTCGGAGGGGTCCCACAAATCCTTAATTGAGCTATTCCTGGAGGCGACAGACATGTTGGGGAGCAAGAGTCTCCTACCCATCGTTCTTAAAATGTTGCTGAATCGTCGTTGCCTGTGAGTAGGTGGATCTCAGGTTCGGCCAGGGCTCTACCGATAAGAATGCGACGTCAAGCCGCAGAGGATCTACTGTTGGAGATGGTTGTCGACGGATTGATGTGCTTGTATTATCTGGCCTTCATGAACCTGCTCCATAAGTTCTGACCCGAGCGCAACTTCCACCACAGTTTTATTGAGAAGGCGTTAACGATGTTGGAAAGTTTGGTGAACCCCAAGCCCCCCTTCGGTCGGTCGAGCCATGGTATCCCAACTGGCCCAATGATGCTTGTCTAGGCCTTCGCTGTGCCCCCAGAGGAAGTTGCTGAAGATACTTTCAATAGAGGATAGGACTTTCTTATGAGGGGAGCACGCAGCCAGGGTGTAGATGGGAATAGAGGTGAGAACGTGGTTGATGAGAATAATCTTGCCGCCCGGAGACAGAGTAGCGTTATGCCAGCCCTCGAGTTTTTTCCTGACTCGGTTGATCAGGTTCTCAAAGATACCGGCGTTGGATTTGCCATACACTAGAGGGCAGCCAAGGTAGTGGATAGGGGGTGCTTGATGGGGAAAGAGGAGATGTTGGAGAGGCTGACCACGTGTTCTCTCTTGATGTTGTGATGGGTATAGATGATGCTTTTTTCCGAATTGACTTTCTGACCCGAGCATCTGGTGTATCTCTGAAGCGTGTTATGGACTACTTCCATCGACCCGCTGTCCCCCGATGAGAAAATAAGGATATTGTCGACGAAAGCCAGGTGGGTGATGATCGGGCATCCGCTGGCGGTATGATAATGCTGAAAGTTCGGGGTGGTCGCCATCTTGTTAAGATTTCTGCTCAAGGCGTTAGCCGTGATGATGAAGATAGTGGATGATAAAGGGTCTCCTTGCCTAACTCTGCGAGTCGATTTAAAGAATCCTTCTGCCTGACCATTGATGATCGTTGAGAACCACGAGTTGCTGATCGATCTCCACACAATGTTGGTCCAGGTTTCAGAAAATTCGAAAGCCCTGAAGACCCAGATCATAAATTGCCAGTCCATTTTGTCGTAGGCTTTCTCCATATCCAATTTGATGGCTATGTTGCCACCTCTGGCTGGAAACTTCATGCATGTAATAAGCTCTTGGGCCAACATGATGTTATCTTGGATGTTTCTCCCTTGGACGAATCCACTCTGCTCGTCCGAGATGATCTTGGGGAGAAGATCTGACATTCGCGAGACAATAATTTTGGATATGATCTTATTCTTGAAGGTACAGAGACTTATAGGACGGAAGTCTCAGAATGTCTCCGGGTTATCTTTCTTCGGGATGAGAATGAGATTGGTGTTCGAGATGGCTCTAGGGTAAGTAGCTCCTTGGAGGAAAGCTGTGGTCGCTTTGTGTATGTCTAACTTGATGATGTCCCAGCAAGTGCGGAAAAAAATCTCGTGAATCCATCGGGACCGGGCGCGCTGTGCTCGTCTAGGGCCCAGACGACATCCTTAACTTCCTGCTCGGAGGGGGGTTGTTCTAATCGGGCATTGTCGGAGTTGTTAATAAGTTGGGGGACAGCCTCCAGGAGTGAGTTGTCTCTGTGAACCATATCCTTGGAGAAGAGCCGAGAATAGAACTTTGCGGCTTCTGCTTGGATTCCCTTTTGGTCGGTGATACATCTCCCGTTCTCATCAGCGATCTGGTGGAGGGAGAGTCTCTATCTGCGACCGTTAACGCAGGCGTGGAAGTAGCTCGAGTTTTTGTCCCTCTCGCTATACCATTTAAGCCTAGCTTTTTGCTTCCAGAAGTCGGTCTCGACTTTCAGTCTGAATTTGAGAATAGCTTTGGTGAGGTTAAGGGCGTTCCTGGAGGCGGGCGATCTGTCGTTCAGGAACCTGAGTTCGGCGCGAGTAATGTCATCCTCCGCTACCCGAATAGCTTGGAAGATATCCCCGTAAGCTTGCTTACTTCAGACAGCAAGGGCTTTTCTCGTGGCCTTGAGCTTGTTGGTGACCTCGTTAAGGGGATCCGGGGAGTCCGAGCTGTTCTACGCTTCCTTGACGACTTCTATGAATTGGGGATGCTGGCACCAGAAATCCAGGAAGCGGAAGCTCTTGGTTGGCTAGTTCGACGTGCCGGTAATACTCACGAGCAGGGGGGCGTGGTCGGACTCAGTGGCGTTGAGGTTGACTGGTTCGACGTGCCGATAATATATATATATATATATATATATATATATATATATATATATATATATATATATATATATATATATATATATATATATATGACTAAATTGTAATTTTATACCCTCAACTATTGACAATATTTAACTTGATATCCTAAACTTTGATATGTACTAACTTAATACCCTATCTCAGCTTATATTTCTAACTTGATACCCAAACTTTTTATTATTCCTAAACTACCCTCCCCCGGCTGCTACTTTCCCACCCCCTCCCCCGACAACCACCCCTCTACCCACCCCCAGACCCGACGACCCATCCTAACCGCCCCCGAGCCCGCGCTCCCGCTCGTGTGCACCCCCGCATTGTGCCCCGCATGCCCCCGTACTCTGCCCCGTGCCCGCTCGTGTACTGTCCAGCACGCGTCCCCGTGCCGACCGCCTGCTCGCGCCCACCCACCGATTACCCACAGCCAGAGGGTTAGGGGGAGGGGGTGTTGGGGAAGAAGAGGGAGCAATTTGATCCCTTTTTTTTAAGATATCAAATTGGTACATATAAAAGTTGAGAGTATCAAGTTGAAATATAGTGATAATTGAAGGTATCAAGTAGCAATTTAGCCTCCATATATTGATCTTGGATGCCAATCTGTAAGCCCCTATTTTTCAAATTTCATATTAATTAGTGTTAATTAATTTTTAGTGTCAATTTAGCCTTAAAATAATTATTTAGATTTTTAGGAATTTTTTTAGAATTTTTAAATGATTTTTAAATGAGTTTTATATATTAAAAAATATCATTTTATAATTTATTTAAATGTTTTAATATCAATTTGCTATTAATATAATTGTTTTAATATAGATTTGTAATTACTTTAAATGTTTTAAATGTGGAATGCAAATTATTATTTGCATTGTTTAACTGTTAAAGCCTTTGTGTAATTCCTAAATCTTGGAGGACCTAACTGCTAACCTAACCTACCCAGCCCCACGACCACTCTCTCTCTCTCTTCCCTCACCCACTCCGCTGCCCCCGACCGCCAGCGCAGCCTACCCCCGCCATTTTCGGCTGCCCCGACCGACCTAGAACCGCCATTGACCCCCTATAAAACTCCCCTCTCTCCCCCCGACCAGACCTTAACCCTAAACTCTCCCCACGACCACCACAACCGCCCCATTTTCCACTCTCACCCCCACCGAAACCCTAACTCCGACGATCCCCTACGCCGCCCCCACAGCGACCAACAGCCCCATCCACCACCACCATTCAGTTCGTCACGCCGAGCTGGGTCGATCGCCGCCCAAGTGCCACCGTCCCGACGCCCCTAGCCGCCGTCTCCGCCTTCGAAAACTTCCCCGAAGTCGGACACGTATGTACCATTGTTTTCTCGTGTCGTGCGTGTCTCGTGTTGAGTCTATATTGTTCGCCGTGTCCTGGCGAGCATGAGGGACAAACTGGACACGCGAGACTGAACTCGTACGTGTCGTGCTAGCCCAGACACGTTAATACCTGTGTCCCTAACTGTCAGGACACAGGGTCGAATTTTTTTTTTTATGTGTTAATTAAACAAAAACCAAATAAAACTAACCTAAACCTAACCCCTAACACAGAGCTCGGGCTGACCCCCCGGCCAGCCCGACCCGACTAAACCCCCCCCCCCTGCGCGCACAGTGGCCCGAGTTCGAGCCCCTGTGTTGTTTTCTTATTTCTTTTCCTTTTCTTTTTCTTTTCTTTTTGTTATATATATATATATATATATATATATATATATATATATATATATATATATTTATATATATATATATATATATATATATATATATATATATATACATGTATTTGTATATATATATATTATTATTATTATTATACATACTATTTTATGTATATATATATATATATATATATATATATATATATATATATATATATATATATATATATATATATATATATATGCTGTTTTTATATATATATACACTTCATTTTAGTACTTTATAAATATATATATGTATGTATGTATATATATGTATTTATGTACACATATGTATATATGTATATATTTTCTTGTGTGTATATTTTCATAGTTAGTAAATATTATATATATATATTTCTATTTATATACATATACGTATATATACATTTTCATGTGTATATATATATTATTATGTATACACTTTATAATTAAATGTTTCCTTATATATATAATTGTATATATATATATATATATATATATATATATATATATATATATATATATATATATATATATATATATATATATATATATATATATATATATATATATATATACTTTATAAATTAAGTATTTTCCTTATAAATATATATATGAACTTTTAAACACATGTATGTATATTTTCACTATGCATAATTTTGCCTTATTAAAATATTAATATTTATTTTGTACTTTTTATCAAATTGTATTTTAGTGTATTTAAATTACTGCAACCATTTGGTGTCCAAGCCTAGCATGAGTTTTTGGGCCCAAATGTGTTTTCACACATTCAAGACCTGTACAAGTCATATTGGACTTGATTCATGGCCTTGGATCCTGTATTTGAACTTTGGTTCAAATTATATACATGGACAAAATATGCAGATAATTAATTATTTAATTTCAATTGTGTGCAATGCTGTTTTTGATTTTCTAAAATACTTAAATTACTGTTAAAATTCTGGAAAAATAGTATTTAGATACTATGTTAATTTAGCTAATTTAGTATAATTTTTGTAGTATTTAATTTACAGTTTTGCCACTAGTTTGGCATATGAAACCAAAACTTATTTTCTGTATACTTAGGAAAACTGATTTTTATAAAATACTTGTACTGGTTAATAAATTCCAGAAAAATTATAATAAATTTCTATGATTAACAAGGATCACTTTGATACTTTACTTTAAGTAAAACTAGGCTTTTTGTCTATCTCTAAATTGTTAGAACACAATGATTATTTGATTTATTTATTGATTAATTACGACTTGTAGCTTTTTGTATTATTTTGAGTTTTAGCCGTGTTGAACCCCACCCCTCACTAGTGTAAAGACCCTAGAAAGTTAGTTAAAGTAGTGTGTCACCCCACATTGGTCTCCTATGCCAAAGTCATCATTTGGCTAGGTGCCCAGTCACAAGTCGTGTCGCACCAATTAGTGTCTTAGCGTTTTAGATTAGTGTAAAAACTAAGTTATTGTATTTATTTCTACAGTGACGAGTTACCGGACATCCATAGCACTTATATCGCAGCTTGTTTTGCTTTGCTTTGCTAGAGACAAGTACTTTCTACGAACTTTACATATTGTCACATAAATGAACTGCAAAACCCACCATATTAAATGCCGATCCTTGGGGTAGCAAGTTAAAACGTCACATATTGTACGTCCAGTTACTACCATGCTTAGAACAGTTTTTATGTATTTCTCACATGATAGAATATGGGTTATGGGGAAACTAGTAGTTGAGTACGTGATCATGCCCCCATTATCGTACCGAGCAAAGTTTCATTCTATATGATACTGCGCCGTAGGCTATTATCCAGCATTTCTGTACGGAGGTACACCTATGCCTGTACACTTGTACGTATGTACATTTCATTTACATGTGCCCCAGCACTTTGTACATCTATTGACCGATCACGTACCTGCTACAGTTTTAAACATTACATATACATTTTTCTCTATGACATATGTGTCCTTGCCATGATAGATTGTGTGATGCCATGTTTCCAGTTATTCCTCTTATGTTCATTTTCATGTTTCATATGCTAGTTTGCTAGATTCAGTACTTGCTTCCGTCCTGACAGGATAACGTTGTAGGTGTCCTTACTGAGGAGGAGTTACTCTGCGATACATATTATGGAGATACTGCCGAGGACCCGGCTTTGCCATACGAGGATGTTCCTGCGGGGAGACTCGTCTAGTTTGCTTAGCTGTTTGGGATATATTAGTGTAGTCATGTATTAGGCTACATATTTTATAACTGGACATGTATCCAGTTTTACATTTCAGATCACTTGTACTTTGGACTTATTTCTATATGAGACGACTTTGTGTTGGGAGCATTTATGACTTTATTTCACTTATAGAACTGTTAGCACATTTATGAAGAACAGTTTGGCAACTCTAGAGGGGGGTGAATAGAGTTTATATAGAAAATAACCAATTAAAAATTAACTCTTTCACGATCTATGAATAATCAGAGTAAAATACGGAAAGTAAATGAAGAGCAAGAAAGCATACGCAAACACAGCGATTTTAACCTGGTTTCCCTCGTGGAGGACTAGTCCAGGCCTGAGAACTCTAGCTCAGGATTAAATCCACTATTTGGGTAGGCTATAGTCTAAGTTTCAAGAGCTCAGCATGACTCAGATTACATTTGTCTAGACTCAAAGAAAATGTAAAATACAGACTTGAATACAACTGAGAAGCAGAGGCTGAGCTGTTGTCTGTCTTGAGCTTAATGCAGACGTCGTGTGTCGTATTGAATTAATACAGATATTATTTAGTCAATGTTGTCAATATTTGGTTGACTGTGACTTTGTGTCAACAATCTCCCTCATATTGATAATTGGCAAAATAATATATGTATATTCAATATTCATACCTGGACACAGTTGATTATAGCAACATAGCTCCCCCATAATCGATGCCGAGCTAGAAGTAATAACTCCCCCGTAATCAGTGAACGGTGCTGAGCTAGAAGCAATAGCTCCCCCGTAAATAATGCATTGAACCTGTTGGCCTGATAAATAATATCTCCAAAAAGCACAAACAAGCACAGATATACAAAAAAAACAAATATATCCAGAATATACATAGTTCTCCCCTTTTGGCATTTAGCAATATAGACTGCAGATGAATGAATAGAAACTGCAGTATAGACAATTAATAGTGATGCAACCACACCAAGCAGAGAAGAAACAGTATATGAATAATCAAAATGAGTCACTAATATAAAACTACGATAAGCATAAAATGTCATCACATAGAGCCAAATGTCAAACTAGAGTGGTAGAATATCCAAGTACATAAATCCAAAAACAAACTAAATAACTATAAATCAAAATGCATCAACTAAGATCATCATCAGCAGCAGTAGCAGATAGTAGCCAATCTCCATCAAAGAGCACGAGAAGGCCCAGCAGAGTCTGAATGATCAATGAAAGAGCGGCTGGGGTCCACGATAGCAGCATCCGGATCCAGGTACCGCATGACCCAGGGGTCGTCAATGCGATATCCAGCGCGACCAGGATCCCGCTCCATGGGAATGGGCATAGAGGGGTGCCGAGACATAGAATACCAGATATCGTGCAGCGAGTTGCTGAGGGCACTCATCTGCAGCGTAGTCCGATAATCCATCTGCGTCCAGCGATCGTCCTCAAGAGCAAAATGATCCCGGAGCATAGTCTGAATAGACTCAAGAGTGGCAGGTGGAGGTGGTGCATCCTGACCGAGTGGAGGGGCGTCAGGCTCCTCATCATCAGACTGCTCAGAAGTCTCAGGAGAGGCGACAACTGCCTGAAGGCATCGTGCCTTGGACAGGAAAGCAGGAGCAGGCAAGAACTGACAGTCATGAATAGGAACGATGAACGCACGAAAAACCAGAGGAAGGTATAAAGGATAAACCAAGGCTCTTGGTTTCTTCCTGCAGTTTATCATCCAGTCCATCATTGTCCTTGGAAGATTGAAGGGGATACGATAATGAAGGTGATATAAAGCAGAGATCTCAAAGTATGTAACTTCATCGGTGGAACCAGCTTTTGGTAAGATAGTGTTGAAAATGATTCGATGAAGCTCATAGAAATATGGGTTGAGGTGCTTGGCCATAAGCTTGCGAGGACTTATGTTAGGGGCACATAATTCCTCCTTGAATCCTTGAAGAGAAGTTTCACCAACAAATTGGAATTGGCGAGCTTCCACAAGCTTATCCCAAGTATCGAGATCATGAAGTGCAAGATACTCGCCCAACTCAGAAGCATCAAAAGCAATATCAATACCGACAACCCGGGAGTAGATGTGGGTTGCATCGTGAGTCAAGTTACAATAGAACATTTGGATGGCGCTACGGTAAATGACAAAGTTTGAGGCAACTAACTCATCCAAACATAGATCACGAAACAATGATTCATATTGAGAAAAGATTGTAAAATTTATAGGATGTCCCCCGAACACCGGACGAGTCCGAAAGTCGCTAAACCACTCGTTAGAAGCGTCTAGCGACACAAACAATCGGTCGTCATATGTGGTAGGATCGTGGGGACTAGGCGGGTTGAACAACGGATGAATGGGTTGTTGTTCAGCTACTTGCTCAATGGAAGGAGGAGGATTCGAAGAGGAAGCACCCTCGGTTCGGATCCTCTTCCCACGATTGGGTAAGCGAGGAGCCATTTGCAAGAAATTAGAGAACTTGAAATTGAGAGAAAGAAGGAGATATACCTGAAATCAACAACAAACAGTGGAAGAGAATGATGAGAAACCCCTTTCCCTTGATTTTGAGGAGTAATGGAGCACTCAAGATAGAAAACTAGGGTTAGGGTTTGTAGGAAAAAGTTTGGAGAGGTGGAGAAGAAGGAAAGAATGAAGGGGAGAGATGAAAACCCAAAATAAAGAGAGGGTTTTCTTTGGTCGGAGGGAATCTGGACCATAGGATCTAAAATGATCAAACGGCTGAGGCTGTCCTCGACGCTGGAATAATGGGACCGAACTCGGCCCGAACTCTGTGAAGGGCAGAGTTCGGCCCGAGTTCTGGATTAGTCTTCCAGAACAGAAAGATGGGCAAGAAGATGAAAAAAAATGGTTAAGTGTTGAAAAATGAGGATAAAAGCTTGATGGAATCAAACAAGTAGATAGTGAGGTATACTAATATCAGAATGAACTTAGAAAATATCAAGTAGGCAATAATAAATTAAAACGAACTATATAATAAACAAGGAGATATATTATAATTCAATAGTTTGAATTTGCCATGGGTTAGCTGCAGGGGCCGGATCCCAGCTAGCGGTAGTCCGGTGGACTAGTGCACCGTGTCGCTTAGGCTTTTACGCCTTGTTGTCAGAAGGGCCCTTTCGGCTTGTACCCATAGCAAGTCCATCGTAAGAGAATCATAATATAATCGATATTTACGCAGGTGAGTTTCAATTTATGACAGCTTTATCTAAAATTCCAAGTTCACGACAAAGGAAATTGAAGCGCTCTTCGGATAATGGCTTAGTAAAGAAATCTGCTAGCTGATGATCAGTGTCAATAAACTCTAATTTAATCGTGCCATTTTGCTGATGATCATGCAAAAAGTGGTGTCTGATCTCAATGTGTTTTGTGCGTGAGTGACAGATAGGGTTCTTAGTCAAGTTAATAGCACTAGTATTGTCACAGAATATAGGAATGTGCATGAAAGATAGATTATAGTCTTCAAGGGTTTGCTTCATCCATAGAATCTGTGCACAACAACGCCCAGCTGCGATGTATTCAGCTTCTGTTGTGGATAGTGCGACAGAATTCTGTTTCTTGCTAAACCAGGAGACTAAAGCCTTTTCTAATAAATGACACGTGCCGCTTGTACTTTTACGGTCGACCTTGCATCCGGCGAAGTCAGCATCAGAGTAACCAATGAGGTCAAATGATGTTGTCTTGGGATACCATAGGCCCACAGTAACCGTACCCTTAAGGTATCGAAAGATACGCTTAACCGCGGTCAAGTGTGATTCCTTAGGATTTGCTTGATATCTAGCACATAGGCAAACATTAAACATGATATCGGGGTGAATAGCAGTTAAATAAAGTAAGCTGCCTATTATACCTCGATACTTACCTTGATCAACGGGTTTGCCACTCTCATCTGGTTCTAGTTTGGTTGAGGTAGCCATTGGAGTGCTGATTGGTTTGACGTTGTCAAGATCAAACTTCTTCAGCATGTCCTTTGTATACTTCGACTGACAGATAAAGTTCTATTAGCCATTTGTTTTACTTGCAGACCAAGAAAGTAGTTGAGCTCTCCCATCATGCTCATCTCAAATTCTGTCTGCATACACTTGGCAAATTCTTGACAGAGGGTTTCATCAGTAGAACCGAAAATGATATCATCAACATAAATTTGAATCAATAGAATGGTGTCTTTAAAAGATTTTATAAACAGTGTAGTATCAATTTTCCCTTTTGAAAAACCTTTCTCAAGCAAGAAACTGCTCAGCCTTTCATACCAAGCTCTGGGGGCTTGTTTATGGCCATATAGCGCTTTCTTTAGCTTGAACACGTGGTCGGGAAATTTATGATTTTCAAATCCAGGAGGTTGTTTTACATAAACTTCCTCCTTAATAAAACCATTCAAGAAAGCACTTTTCACATCCATTTGAAATAATTTGAAATTTTGATAATTAGCAAATGCACAAAGCATCCGAATGGATTCTAGTCTAGCAACAGGAGCATACGTCTCATCGTAGTCGATACCTTCCTCTTGGTTGTATCCTTGAGCTACTAGACGAGCTTTGTTGCGTGTGACTGAACCATCTTTATTTACTTTGTTTCTAAACACCCATTTAGTACCAATTATCGAGTGATTAGCCGGTCTAGGAACTAGTTCCCACACTTGGTTCCTCTCGAATTGGTTGAGTTCATCTTGCATAACAGAAATCCAAAATTCATCATTAAAAGCTTCAGAAATGTTTTTCGGCTCAACTTGTGAAATAAAGGCAGTGCTAGCAATAGAGTCTCTTAGTGATGATCTGGTAGTTACTCCACGTGAAACTTCGCCTATCACTAAATTTTCTGGATGAGAAGGTTTGAAAGAAAATTTCTTAGGCAAACCCTACAGAGAATTAGTTTCGGTTGAAGTATTCATTGGAGTAGAAGTTGATGGCTCAACGTCATCATCAAGAGTACTTACTGTACTGTTATCTTCATCAAAAGTCACATTAGTTGACTCTTCCACAATTAGTGAGCGTTTATTAAAAACTCTATATCCCTTACTCTTGGCGGCATAACCAAGAAAAATACCATCGTCAGCTTTGGCATCAAATTTGCCTAAGTTGTCTTTGGTGTTAAGGATAAAATATCTACATCCAAAAACTTTAAAATAAGAAACATTGGGGGTTCTCCCAAACCAAAGCTCATAGGGTGTTTTCTTCGTAATGGGACGAATAAGGATCCTATTCAAAATGTGGCATGCTGTACTGACAGCTTCTGCCCAGAAATATTTCGGAAGTAAAATTTATTCAACATGACTATAGCCATATCACCGAGAGTCCTATTCTTCCGCTCCACAACACCATTTTGTTGAGGAGTTCTTGGACAAGAAAATTCATGATCAAAACCATTTGCATTACAAAAATTTTCAAAATCATAATTTACGAATTTGCCTCCATGATCACTTCGGATTCGAGTAATCATGTAGCCTTTTTCGTTTTGAACTTTCTTTACAAAAACTTTGAAAACAGAAATAGCATCGCTCTTATTTGCGAGAAAGAAAACCCAAGTAAATCTTGAAAAATCATCAACAATAACGAATACATAAAGCTTGCCACCAAGACTAGCTATTCTACTATGACCAAATAAATCCATATGGAGTAGTTGCAGGGGTCTAGTAGTACTTACAGAGTTGATGGAATGAAATGAGGATTTGGTTGCCTTGTTTAATTTACATTCGGCACATACCGTGTCCTTTTTGAATGTGATGTCGGGCAATCCTCTCACTAGCTTCTTGGTCGATAGCCTGGATATAGCATCCATGTTGGCATGACCAAGGCGCTGGTGCCAAAGTAGTCGTTCGTCTTTGTGGGCATATAAACATCTACCTGTATTGTTAGTATCTATAGAAAGATAGAAAATATAAATGTTATCCTCTCTTTTCCTTTAAAAACAATGTCTTCCGTTGACCTATCATAGATGAGGCAATTGTTTTGTCCAAAGTTAATATCATATCCATGATCAGCAAGATGACTAATGCTGAGTAGGTTATGCTTTAACTCGGTCACTAGGCAGACATCCTTTATTACAGGAGAGGGAGGATGACCAATAATACCATTACCTATTATGTGCCCTTTGAGATTGTTACCGAAGGATACGTATCCTTCTCTCTTCATCGATAGTGATGCAAAAAGATTTTGCGTCTCCCGTCATATGTCGCGAGCATCCACTATCGAGAATCTACTTACTCTCAGTTGAGGAGGGAAGGTCCACCTACATCAAGAGTAGATGTGACCTTCGGTACCCATGTTCTTGAGGGTCCTGAAAAGTTAGTTTTCGGAAACCATGCATATATCTTTTTGTCTACCAGTCTTCTAACTCTATACTGTGGTGAAATATGTCTATGTGATCCACAGTAGGTACAGATAGCATTTTTATTTATACTAGGAGCATGAGAATAATATCTATAAGCAACAGGATGATGTGCAGAGTTAGCATGGTGATGATGATTATGCATAGAATGAGTGGCCTGGTGATGGTGTCTATGTGGCATAGCATGATCATATTGTCTATGATGTGTGACATGCTGATATTGTCTATATGGCATGGCATGTGGGTGTGGCATGGTATGATGATTTTGTCTATGTGGCATAACATGATGATTTTGTCTATATGGCATGGCATGGTGATGATTTCTATATGTAGAGTGATGTTGGTTGTGTCTTTGTGCAGTATGATGAGGTGTATTCTTATGTGCACGTGGTTTATAGAAGTTTGTGTATATAAAAGCATGGTTATGTGCTGTATGAGGATGACGTGGTTGACTAGCATGAGTGGTGTTGTGCCCATGTGATTGGGTTTGAGGTTGAACAACCTGTTTGCCCAATTTGGTTTCTAATCTCTTAGAAACAGCTTGCAGTTCATCAACCTTAATATTTAAGCCATATATCTTAGTCATGGAAATCTTGTGTCTACTCTTTTCTTCAGCAAACAACGTGTTGAGTGTAGTGATTTCTTGAGTTTGTCGCTCAATACGTGCTTCAGCATCATGTAAGCTTATTTTAAGCTTGGATACTTCATTTGTGACATCAGTGGGTGACGTGTTTCTAACATTATCAAGAAGTAAAGAAATTCTTTGTATCTCGTCTTCAAGACTTTTGATTTTGTCCTTGGCATGTTTGTATTTACCGATGACCTTTTTGTGATCATCGAGCAAATCAGTGAAGGCATCGCCAAGTTCATCAAAAGAGAAGTCGTCTAAAGTTTCGTTAGATACCTTGTTGGAAGTTGCCATTAGGCACACATTTGCTTTATCTTGAGGAGAGTCCTTTTCTTCCTCGGAGTCACTTGCTTCACTTTCATGCCAAATGCTTGTGTTGGCATATTTCTTTGATGAGTTCTTTTTGTATGGCTTCTCATAGCGGTTGCTCTTCTTCAAGAATGGACAGTCTTTTCGGACATGTCCAGTCTTCTTGCAGCCATAGCATGTTGACTCTTCTTCATCGTCTTCTTGTGGTTCCTTCTTTCTTCTATTGAAGCGAAGGAACTTCTTGAAGTTGCGAACCATGAGAGCTTGGTCTTCATCATCCGAGTTGTCGTCTTCGGTCTCATCGTGCTCAGCCCTTCGTCGATGAGCTTTGAGAGCGATCTCCTTAGTCTTTGGAGCAGGCTCTTCGAAGTCCTTGAGGTCAAGCTCGTGGGTCATGAGCTTACCCATCAAGGTCTCCATTGACATGGTAGTGAGATCGTTCCCTTCTATGATGGCTGTCACCTTAGGGTTCCAAATTTTTGGTAGCCCCCTAAGCAACTTGCGAATCTTCTCATGATTTGAATATTGTTTTCCAAGTGAAGACAGGGGGTTGATGATGTCGAAGAATCTTGTGAACATCTGTGTGATCGTCTCGTTTGGCTTCATCTTGAACGCCTCGTATTCTTGCGTAAGACGACTAATTTTTGATTCCTTGACTTGGGTGGTCCCTTCATGCGTCACTTCTAGAAGCTTCCATACTTCGTGAGATATGGTGCATGTGGATACCCTGTTAAACTCATTCCTGTCTATAGTACAGAATAAAGCATTAATAGCTCTCGTGTCTAGACTTGTCTGTTTCTTCTCTTCGTCAGAATATTTGTCATGGGATTTCTCAATGAGATCACCGTTGACAACTATCCTGGCGGGCTTTTTGTAACCGTCAGTGACGACTGTCCACAGGTCGAAATCTAGAGACTTGAGATAAAAACTCATCCTTGTTTTCCAATACGTGTAGTTAGTTCCATCAAATAGGGGAGGCCTATGAGTGGACTGTCCTTCACCGTGATTGGAAATCAAAGATTATGTGGTTGCCATGGATCAGCTCTAGGATGTAAGTCCTTGTAAAGAGAACAGAGCTCTGATACCAATTGAAGAACAGTTTGGCAACTCTAGAGGGGGGTAATAGAGTTTATATAGAAAATAACCAATTAAAAATTAACTCTTTCACGATCTATGAATAATTAGAGTAAAATGCGGAAAGTAAATGAAGAGCAAGAAAGCATACGCAAACACAGCGATTTTAACCTGGTTTTCCTCGTGGAGGACTAGTCCAGGCCTGAGAACTCTAGCTCAGGATTAAATCCACTATTTGTGAAATAGTAGTTTACAACCCGTGCCTTTACTTCAGAAGAGCACGTCAACTTCTTACAGAGGATCGCAGTGGTGATTTGCTTGGAATTGTCCAAGCGACTTCTTCAACTCTTGCACAAGAATCCTAACTGAGAGATGCTGAGCACTCGAGACTTAGGAGGCTTGTGGCTAGTAGATGGGAAGGGTATGGCTTATTTGAGCTATAAGAGAGAAGAGAAGAGTAGATTGGATGATTTGAAATGAGAGAATTCATGCCCTATTTATAGTATTTTTATAGACAGAATTCGGCCAAAATTCGGGTAGAAAAATTCAAAAATTTGGCCGTTGGACAACTAGCAACCAGCTAACCCTAAAATTAGGGTTCCTGATTTCTAGGGGATAGAGTTCGGCCTGAACTCTGTGTGGAGGTCGAGTTCGGCCCGAACTCTGTCTCCAGAGCACAGAGTGGTTCAAAGGGGACCATTGGGCAATTTCTGGTTTGGTGGAGCTTGGGATTATTGGGTAGGCTATAGTCTAAGTTTCAATAGCTCAGCATAACTCAGATTACATTTGTCTAGACTCAAAGAAAATGTAAAATACAGACTTGAATACAACTGAGAAGCAGAGGCTGAGCGGTTGTCTGTCTTGAGCTTAATGCAGACGTCGTGTGTCGTATTGAATTAATACAGATATTATTTAGTCAATGTTGTCAATATTTGGTTGACTGTGACTTTGTGTCAACAATTTAGTCTTATCCTGTTGTCTTTAGAACAGCTTACTAAGTTTTATCTCAACGTAGGCTGGGCATGACTCGGCCTGGCCCAACAATTTGGGTAGCGGGTCGTGACATGTTTTTAGTGGTGGCCCATGCAGGTCCTGACTAAAATATTTGGTTACGTTATTGCACCAAGCATGCCTGCAATTAGGAACTCAAGGTAATTAGACAACATTAGGAATGACGCTTAGAATACCTAGAGGAATGCTAGGATTGCAACATAGGAAATACATCACATGTTTGCTATTATAATTAGATTTTCTTGCCTATGATTGCTTACTTTAACAAGTCCTTATAAGTCCTTTTTATTTGTAATTTAGATGGTGCTTACTCGTTCGTCCCAGTATGTTACACCCGAGAATGGGGCCCTCCATATCCAGTCAGCTGACCAGTTGACTAATACACCCCCACCTCCACCTACCACATTCCTCCACTCCACAGATCCACATACCCAGATGCCTCCACCACCTTCCACATCCCAATCCCAGCAGGCCCCGATACTTTCACCACCCCCTATCATCATACCTACCCAGGCTTCTGTCATACTCGACGGGAACTAGCTGTTCACTATGATTCAGGGGTTCCTAACAACCCATCAGGAGCAGACTACTCTACTCCGCCAGAGCATGGAGCGTTCTGAGGGACGTCTCGTGGTCCCACCACCTGTAGAGCCACGGCAGAGAGCGGGGACGATCAAAGACTTCATGGTTCTGAGTCCCAAGGAGTTCTCAGGGACTGAGGGCATAGTAGTAACGGATGACTGGCTAGATTCGGTAGAGAGGAAGCTTCTGGGAGTTAGGATGTCGGATGACCTCCAGGTCGAGGAAGCAGGATTTCTGCTGATAGACTTAGCAGGAGTCTGGTTCCGGAATGAACCGTTGTTTGCGAGAGGGAGAGCCACTTGGGATCAGTTCAAGACCCAGTTCAAGAAGAAATTCTTCTCGACCACTGCTAGAGTAGCCATGGGGCTACGATTCCAGAACATCCAGCAGGGGAACCGTTCTGTTGACGAGTATGCGGCAGAGTTTAGTCGCCTGAGCCATTTTGCTCCTAGTCTGGTTGCAGATCCAGAGGAGATGACCCGTAGGTTTTGCCATGGTCTAGTTCCAGACATTGGCATTCTTATAGTGGCGAACGGTACGACTGACTACTACCAGAGCCTAGAGTTGGCTCGGAGCATTGAGGAGCGTCTTCTGTCTAGTAAGAGGCCGGCTTCTGTACATCATGAGGGACCGTCCAAGCGTCAGGCTTTCCAGCAGAGAGCACCGACGCCACCCCAGCAGACTTACCGTCCCCTACACCACATCATCAGACCCCGCCAGTTAGAGCCCCGGGACCCTGGCAGCAGCAGCAGAAGGGAGCTATATATTCTTTCTGCGGAAGACCAGGTCATGACTTCGCCGTCTGCAGGAAGAGGTTGGGTCAGTATTTAGTTTGTGGGTCTGCCACCCATCAGCTTCGGAACTGCCCAGCAGCGAAGCCTAGAGGACCACTCCCGACTCAGCAGCAGAGGTTTGGGCAGCATCTGCAACAGCAGAAGGGACCTCAGGGGAAGGTTTATAGCCTAGCCCTTGAGCCGGAGCCGGAGCAGGTTTCGGAGCCAGATTACTTAGCTGACGTCATCACAGGTCATGTTTATTTGCATACTTTTCTAGCTCTATGCTTGTTTGATTCTGGTGCATCTCATAGCTTCCTGTCATTAGAGTTTATGCATGAACATCACTTAGTATCTACACCTACTGCGGAGATTAGTAGAGTAATGACAGGAGGAGGACCAGTGCCTATTAGAGCTAGCTATAGATGCTCTATTATGATAGCCGGGAGAGAGTTTGAGGGGCGATTCTTTGTGATGCCACTCCCCGGTTATGATATCATATTGGGGATGGACTGCTTAGCTATGCCCATGCATCTATAGACTGTCATGAGGGTAGTATTTTGTTCAGTCCCCCAGGCACAGCACCATTCAGTGTCAGGAGGACAAGGCCGGAGATCAGCCTAGAGCCGAACTGTTGTGCGACAGTCGGGGACGCAGCACCGCCACACCCTATCATTAGGGAGTTTATGGATGTATTCCCAGAGGATCTTTTAGGACTTCTGCCTGACAGAGATGTGGAGTTCACTATAAATTTAGTGCCGGGTTCATCACCAGTATCCCGGGCTTGCTATTGAGTGAATCCCAAGGAGGCAGTAGAGATGAAAGAGCAGATTGATGACCTGTTGAAAAAGGGTTTCATTCGATCCAGTGCTTCTCCATGGGGAGTGCCAGTGCTCTTTGTGCCTAAGAAGGATGGTACAGTCCGGTTGTGTATTGACTACCGGGCCTTGAATGCCATCACCATCAAGAACAAATATTCTCTGCCCAGGATATATGATTTGTTCGACCAGTTGAGCGGGGAGAAGGTATTTTCCAGGATAGACTTGAGATCCGGGTACCACCAGGTGAAGGTTAGGCCAGCAGACATCCAGAAGACGGCGTTCAACACGAAGTACGAGCAGTACGAGTTTCTGGTGATGCCATTTGGTCTCACAAATGCGCCAGCTGTCTTTATGACCTTGATGAAAAAGACATTTCACCAGTATCTGGATAAGTTCATCGTAGTGTTTATCGACGACATCCTGATATACTCGAAGACGCCAGAGGAGCATGCAGAGCACTTGCAGATAGTTTTGGAGATTCTGAGGCAGGAGAGATTGTTTGCCAAATTACCGAAGTACGAGTTCTTTTTAGACCGAGTGGAGTTTCTCGGCCATGTAGTCACTGGAGATGGAATCTCGGTGGATCCCAGGAAGATTGCTGCAGTTGAGACGTGGAAGGCTCCGACGTCAGTTTCAGAGATCAGGAGCTTTCTGGGTTTAGCAGGCTATTATAGAAAGTTTGTCCAGAACTTTGCTAGGATAGCTGAACCCATGACGAAGGTGACGCGGAAGGACGTATAGTACATCTGGTCAGAGGACTGCCAGGCAGCGTTTGAGGAGCTGAAGAGGAGACTGACGACCGCTCCAGTTCTGACTTTACCTTCAGGTTCTGGAGGTTTCACCATATACAGCGATGCTTCTGGGAAGGGGCTAGGATGTGTCCTACAGCAGCATGGGAAAGTGATTGCTTATGCATCTAGGCAATTGCGGACTCATGAGCAGAATTATCCTACCCATGACCTCGAGTTAGCTGCGGTGATCTTTGTACTCAAGTTATGGAAACATTACTTATACGGAGAGCGTGTGGAGATCTTTACTGACCACAAAAGCTTGAAGTATGTATTTACGCAGAAAGAGCTGAACATGAGGCAAAGACGATGGTTGGAGTTGATGAAGGACTTCGACATCGATTTACAGTATTATCCCGAAAAGGCAAATATGGTGGGGAATGCGCTGAGCAGGCATCCGATGGCATGGTACTTGATGATAGATCGGCATTTACGGGAGGATCTGGAGAAGCTCGGTATCGAGCTAGTTCGGCCAGGATCAATGATACAGATGATGGCGCTTGACATTCAGTCAGGTTTGATGGAGCAGATCCGGAAGGCACAGTCAACAGATGAGAGCCTTCGCAGACTTCGACCCCAGGCTTTAGCGGGATTGCTAGATGACTTCACTATAGCAGAGGATGGATCCTTGAGGCATGGCAGCCGATTGTGCGTGCCGAAAGGAGAGCTGGTAGAGGCAGTCTTACAGGAGGCGCACCGATCGAGATATTCTATTCACCCTGGTGCTAACAAGATGTACCGTGACTTACGGGAACATCTTTGGTAGCACGGGATGAAGAGGGATGTATCGCGTTTCATCTCGAGATGCCTAGTTTGCCAGCAGGTCAAGGCAGAGCGCCAGAGGCCAGCTGGTTTGTTGCAGCCGTTACCCATTCCCGAATGGAAGTGGGAACATATTACGATGGACTTCGTCTCAGGGCTTCTTCGTTCCCAAGGAGGAAAGGATGCCATTTGGGTCATCGTAGACAGGCTGACGAAGTGTGCGCACTTCATACCCTTCAAGGTGGGGCTTTCCACCAAGAAGTTGGCGGAGTTATACATGCAGCAGATAGTTCGCCTACACGGAGTACCGATGAGCATCGTGTCGGACAGAGACAGCAGATTCACATCCCACTATTGGAGGAGCTTGCAGGAGGAGTTGGGCAGTAGGCTCAAGTTCAGTACGGCGTACCACCCGCAGACAGATGGGCAGTCCGAGAGGACGATACAGACACTGGCGAATATGCTGAGGACCTGCGTGCTGGACTTCGGAGGATCATGGGAGAGCCATCTGCACTTGGTAGAGTTTTTATACAACAACAGCTACCAGGCCAGTATTGGTATGTCTCCTTTTGAGGCGCTTTATGGACGACGATGCCGCACACCGCTCTTTTGGGATGATATTGGAGACAGAGTTATGCTTGGGCCAGAGATGATCACGGATGCAGCAGAGAAAGTCGGGATGATCAGAGACAGGCTCAGAGTAGCTCAGGATAGACAGAAACACTGGGCTGATGCTAGTCGCAGGCTGATAGAGTTCGCAGACGGTGATATGGTGCTAGTAAAGATATCACCTACTAGAGGGACGATCCGGTTTGGACGAGGAGGGAAGCTGAGCCCCAGATACATCAGGCCGTTCGAGGTACTTGGCAAGATCGGAGAGGTAGCTTACAGGGTTGCACTTCCACCCAACCTAGCAGGAGTTCACGATGTCTTTCACGTATCTCAGCTGAGGAGATATGTTCCAGACCCCAGTCATGTGCTAGATCATTCAGAGTTGGAGGTCGAACCGAGCCTTACAGTTTCTGAGCAGCCAGTGGAGATATTAGACAGGAGAGAGAAGAGGCTAAGGAACAAGGTTATACCCCTAGTGCGAGTAGCTTGGAGCCGTCACTCCCCAGGTGAATCTACTTGGGAGAGGGAGTCGGACATGAGGGAGAGATACCCTTACTTGTTCGATCCAACCGCTGCGAGGGAACCACCCGTTCCCGCTTGATACCTTAGAGGTTAGTTTCGATCATAGCCATAGTCATTTGTTGCATTGCTTGCTATGTTAGAATATTGTCGGGTCTTCAATCCTCGTGAATTTCGAGGACAGAATTTTTCAAGGAGGGAAGACTTGTAAGCCCCTGTTTTTCAAATTTCATATTAATTAGTGTTAATTAATTTTTAGTGTCAATTTAGCCTTAAAATAATTATTTAGATTTTTAGGAATTTTTTAGAATTTTTAAATGATTTTTATATATTAAAAAATATTATTTTGTAATTTATTTAAATGTTTTAATATCAATTTGCTATTAATATAATTGTTTTAATATAGATTTGTAATTACTTTAAATGTTTTAAATGTGGAATGCAAATTATTATTTGCATTGTTTAACTGTTAAAGCATTTGTGTAATTCCTAAATCTTGGAGGACCTAACTGCTAACCTAACCTACCCAGCCCCACGACCACTCTCTCTCTTCCCTCACCCACTCCGCTGCCCCGACCGCCAGCGCAGCCTACCCCCGCCATTTCCGGCTGCCCCGACCGACCTAGAACCGCCATTGACCCCCTATAAAACTCCCCTCTCTCCCTCCGACCAGACCCTAACCCTAAACTCTCCCCACGACCACCACAACCGCCCCATCTTCCACTCTCACCCCCACCGAAACCCTAACTCCGATGATCCCCTACGCCGCCCCCACAGCGACCAACAGCCCCATCCACCACCACCATTCAGTTCGCTACGCCGAGCTGGGTCGATCGCCGCCCAAGCGCCACCGTCCCGACGCCCCTAGCCGCCGTCTCCGCCTTCGAAAACGTCCCCCGAAGTCGGACACGTATGTACCATTGTTTTCTCGTGTCGTGCGTGTCTCGTGTCGAGTCTATATTGTTCGCCGTGTCCTGGCGAGCATGAGGGACAAACTGGACACGCGAGACTGAACTCGTACGTGTCGTGCTAGCCCAGACACGTTAATACCTGTGTCCCTAACTGTCAGGACACAGGGTCGAATTTATTATTATTTTTATGTGTTAATTAAACAAAAACCAAATAAAACTAACCTAAACCTAACCCCTAACACAGAGCTCGGGCTGACCCCCTGGCCAGCCCGACCCGACTAAACCCCCCCCTCATGCGCGCACAGTGGGCCGAGTTCGAGCCCCTGTGTTGTTTTCTTATTTCTTTTCCTTTTTCTTTTTCTTTTCTTTATGTATATATATATATATATATATATATATATATATATATATATATATATATATACATGTATTTGTATATATATATATATATGTATTATTATACATACTATTTTATGTATATATATATATGCTGTTTATATATATATATACACTTCATTTTAGTACTTTATAATTTTTTTTTGTATATATATGTATTTATGTACACATATGTATATATGTATATATTTTCTTGTGTGTATATTTTCATAGTTAGTAAATATTATATATATATATATTTGTATTTATATACATATATGTATATATACATTTTCATGTGTATATATATGTATACACTTTATAATTAAATGTTTCCTTATATATATAATTGTATATATATATATATACTTTAGAAATTAAGTATTTTCCTTATAAATATATATATATACTTTTAAATACATGTATGTATATTTTCACTATGCATAATTTTGTTTTATTAAAATATTAATATTTATTTTGCACTTTTTACCAAATTGTATTTTAGTGTATTTAAATTACTGCAACCATTTGGTGTCCAAGCCTAGCATGGGTTTTTGGGTCCAAATATGTTTTCACACATTCAAGACCTGTACAAGTCATATCGGACTTGATTCATGGCCTTGGGTCCTGTATTTGAACTTTGGTTCAAATTATATACATGGACAAAATACGCAGATAATTAATTATTTAATTTTAATTGTGTGCAATGCTGTTTTTGATTTTCTAAAAATACTTAAAGTGCTGTTAAAATTCTGGAAAAATAGTATTTAGATAGTATGTTAATTTAGCTAATTTAGTATAATTTTTGTAGTATTTAATTTATAGTTTTGCCACTAGTTTGGCATATGAAACCAAAACTCATTTTCTGTATACTTAGGAAAACTGATTTTTATAAAATACTTGTACTGGTTAATAAATTCCAGAAAAATTATAATAAATTTCTATGATTAACAAGGATCACTTTGATACTTTACTTTAAGTAAAACTAGGCTTTTTGTCTATCTCTAAAATTGTTAGAACACAATGATCATTTGATTTATTTATTGATTAATTACGACTTGTAGCTTTTTGTGTTATTTTGAGTTTTAGCCATGTTGAACCCCACCCCTCACTAGTGTAAAGACCCTAGAAAGTTAGTTAAAGTAGTGTGTCACCCCACATTGGTCTCCTATGCCAAAGTCATCATTTGGCTAGGTGCCCAGTCACAAGTCGTGTCGCACCAATTAGTGTCTTAGCGTTTTAGATTAGTGTAAAAACTAAGTTATTATATTTATTTCTACAGTGACGAGTTACCGGACATCCATAGCACTTATATCGCAGCTTGTTTTGCTTTGCTTTGCTAGAGGTAAGTACTTTCTACGAACTTTACATATTGTCACATAAATGAACTGTAAAACCCACCATGTTAAATGCTGATCCTTGGGGTAGCAAGTTAAAATGTCACATATTGTACTTCCAGTTACTACCATGCTTAGAACAGTTTTTATGTATTTCTCACATGATAGAATATGGGTTATGGGGAAACTAGTAGTTGAGTACGTGATCATGCCCCCATTATCGTACCGAGCAAAGTTTCATTCTATATGATACTGCGCCATAGGCTATTATCCAGCATTTCTGTACGGAGGTACACCTATGCCTGTACACTTGTACGTATGTACAATTCATTTACATGTGCCCCAGCACTTTGTACATCTTTTGACCGATCACGTATCTGCTACAGTTTTAAACATTACATATACATCTGTCTCTATGACATATGTGTCCTTGCCATGATAGATTGTGTGATGCCATGTTTCCAGTTATTCCTCTTATGTTCATTTTCATGTTTCATATGCTAGTTTGCTAGATTCAGTACTTGCTCCCGTCCTGACAGGATAACGTTGTAGGTGTCCTTACTGAGGAGGAGTTACTCTGCGATACATATTATGGAGATACTGCCGAGGACCCGGCTTTGCCATACGAGGATGTTCCTGCGGGAGACTCGTCTAGTTTGCTTAGCTATTTGGGATATATTAGTGTAGTCATGTATTAGGCTACATATTTTGTAACTGGACATGTATCCAGTTTTACATTTCAGATCACTTGTACTTTGGACTTATTTCTATATGAGACGACTTTTGTGTTGGGAGCATTTATGACTTTATTTTACTTATAGAACTGTTAGCACATTTAGTCTTATCCTGTTGTCTTTAGAACAGCTTACTACGTTTTATCTCAACATAGGCTGGGCATGACTCGGCCTGGCCCAACAATTTGGGTAGCGGGTCGTGACACAATCTCACTTGGATCGATGTGAGTTTTATCTGGTGATTTAACTACCCACCCCTTTCGTACCAATTGATATGCAGGAACGCACGCACGTACCAACCTAACAATTTTGAAACTCCAATAAAACTTGTTATTGTTTGCATTCTTTCTTGTAATATGATAGGCTGTCTCGTCCCACACTCCATATGAAGATTGTTTTGTTTATGTTTTGCATAGCGCTCAATTGTTAAAGATGGAAAATGTCATCTCCAAGTATGTCTTCAAAATACAAATTTCAAAATTTTTTTTGTCGCCACTTCATTCTTAAAGTGAGAAATTAAAGTTGTAAGAGAAGAAATAAAATCTTCAAACTTGAAGGAGGAGATCTTTTTTTTTCAAATTTAAGGATCCACTGTTTCAAATTTCTTGTAATTTTTTTTTTCTGATGCAAACCCTAGCAGAGAAAAGGGCGACGACTACAAGCGAATTAGGGATAGGGTTCGAGAAACAGCCTCCTGATTGCGGCGGCAGTTCGAAAGATCCTACGGCGGATGGAACCCGACAAACAGGTGAGGAGGAAGATGGAGTACGAGAAGTTGATGGAGACTGGACAACCGTTGATAGAAGGCGGAGAAAGAACTTGGGGACCCAACGCGACAAACAAGACATGGCGGTTAACGCTGGGGGCAGAGTTTCCAATAGGAACCATGCTGCTCAGAAGAACCTGGTGAGGCAGCCGGACCCTGGTGGGAAGCTCAGAAAGGGGTACACGCCTAGTAGGACTAGCTTTGTTCCAACAAAAGGTAGATAAGGGACTGGGGACAAGATGACTAAACAGATTGAGAAGGAGCGCAGCTCGTCCCAGAAAACATCTATTGGGCGATCGACGAAGGGAAGCTCGGGAGGGAGATCCAAACCATTGTCATGGGCGGATATATGCAAGCCGACGGCGGTGCAGGAGGAGGTTGATCTCCAATATATTGAACCAAGAATCATCAATGGGGTAAAAGTGGTTGAAATCACGAAAGATGACATTCAGGAAACCACGGAGTTCTGGAAGAATACCTTAGTACTATATGTAATGGGTAACCGACCATATTACGGTCAGTTACGGGGTTACGCACTCAGACTATGGAAACCCAAAGGGGGGATGGAAATATATCAAGAGGGAATGGGTTCTATTTTATAAAGTTTGACCTTGCGGAGGATCTCAAAAAAGTGCTACAAGGGGGTCCGTGGACTTTCGATGGGAGACTGGTTGTAATGAAGAAATGGCACGCTGAGGCAAATTTTGAAAAAGATCGTCTAACAGCTATACCAATTTGGATTCGGCTTCCATCTTTGTCTCCGCAGTTATGGAGTAACCCATCTATCATGAAATTGGCAAGCGTAGTGGGGAAACCGATTCACACAGATATACCTACGGCCCGACGTCAACGGCTCTCATACGCAAGGATATTTGTTGAAATGATGGTCAATGAGCCGTTACCAAGGAAGGTCGATATCAGTCTCCCTAACGGTGAGCGTATGGAACAAGAAATAGCTTACAAATGGGTACCTCTCTCTTGTGACAAATGCCACTGCTTCGGACATACGAGGACTCAATACTCAGAGGTAGAAATAGGGATAACAAGAGTAGGAGGGTAAGGAGACCAGCTTCAGGAGACGATGCACCGGACAGATGAGGACATTCAGGACAGTAATATAGAAGGGAATCATAATACACATATTGTGCAGATGGATCATGATATTGAAGAAGAGGCTATATAGATGAGAATGGTCCCCCACGGACACACTCTCTTGGGTAAAAGAGCAGGCCCAGAGGTTGAGTCAGATAATATTACAAGCATATCTCAAGATATGGTTGTTTATGTCGAAGGTGATGGTAGAAAGATTGGAGATGGAACGAGTATGACGTCTCAGTTTAATACGGATAACATAGACGAAGCACACCAGATGGGGGAAAGGAACATCCAGAGAGACGAGGTAAGAGAGTTACATAAAACATCTAGTGGCAGCAAGGACCAACAAGCTACCTCGACAAACAGCATTGAGGGAAACTGTAGTGCCCCGTCCCGTAAAGTCAATCGGAGGAATCGAAATGCCGACGACGTTCGGACTTAGCCTTGCAACGGCTGCTTGAAGGCTCGCTCTGTCGAGGCGACTACTCGCTCAGGTGGGGTAGTTTCGGTTAACTCGCCTCATCTTAGCCTTCACTTAATAACTCGCATGTTTTCAACTTGCACAACTTAGGCTTGATAATAAAAGAGACGCATCCACATAGCTAAGAAAATAATCCCGACGGGTCGAAATATCTTAGAACATTGAAAAGGTCCCACGGTCTGCTTAGAAGTCGGCTCAGCGTGCTTTCAAAATGACACTCGTTCCTTCGTCCCGTGGCTTGGGAGAAGGAAGTTGGCCTAAGTTGCCAACACTCGAATTATCCTAAGTCGTGGGTGTCGCCCGCTTGAATGCTTGATAAAGCATACACGGTCCCGTCGTTTTTCCCCAACACTCGAATTAGACTAAGTCATAGGCGTCACCCGCTTGAATGCTTGATAAAGCATGCACGGTCCCGTCATCCAAGGCTTGGCATAGCATTCGCATGTCCCATGGGTTAAGTCGTATTACACGGCTTTTGGCTTAAGTCTAGGCACCCCAGAACTTGGTTGTTCAAGCCGAACGCGTGCACGGCACGTTCCCTCGATGCGAAGCTTAGCATAGCCTTTGCTCGTCAAGTCGTTGCGCAAATAAGTTAGGCAAAGTTATGCCGATCGGTCTAAGCCATTTCTAGCACTGTCCCGCTCTACCTGCGGTTGTCAAGTCGCGTAGTCCCTTGGAAATAAGGCTCGTCGTATAAAGTATATGACTTGAGAGATAGCGTTGCTTAGAGAACCAGGCCTATCGAAGGCACGAGCCACGGTAAATTTAGTAAAGAGTATGCCACGGACAAAGGAAGTCCACACGACTGGTTGTCGCCGAGATCGGTCCCGCTACTTGGGAGTCTCGCTAAGTCTTGACAAGTCCCGCACACGAGATCGGTCCCGCTACTTGGGAGTCTCGCTAAGTCTTGACAAGTCCCGCACACGAGATCGGTCCCGCTACTTGGGAGTCTCGCTATGTCTCGAAAGGAATCACACGAGATCGGTCCCGCTACTTGGGAGTCTCGATAGAAAGATGGAAAGCATGGTCATGAATAAGGAAGAACTGGATAGATCGAGTTGAGTCTTGCATGGTCATTGGACAACTTGCACGCAAGGAGAATCCCTCGACCGATCGTCAGGACACCGGGATCGAGTCGGCCTAGGAGGGAAAATAGATACCGTACGGCCTTCGACGACGGTGCGACTCGTTAGAAGTGAACCGTTACGGTATATGCCACGGAACCATTCGGTGGGGCTCGCACCTCCACGCGAAGGGGTCACCGTGAGCTAAAGATCCAGATAGCTTGACATTGCTAGTGACCACTCATATAGATGGTCGGTAGAATAGCGGCAAACTGCGTGTATGCCTTTGGATTGAGTCTAGAACTTGAATGCATGTCCAGTCGATAACACAATGTCTGGGCCTAAGATTGGGCTGCAGCATAGGCACCGTGCTTGGCACGATACTTGGCGTCAGGATGTTCATGAAATTGACACTATGTTTCATAAGTCTTGTCTAAGTTGGTTTATGAGTCGAACAGGTAGGCCGTAAGGCGGTAGCAGGGATAAGTCTTGATAAGCTAGCGAGGCACGGCCTCAATCTTGATGCACGAACAAGTCTAAGCATGGTCTAGAGGCACTTGAGTTTAAGTGAAAGTCTTGGCACGCCGAGTTCGCATAAGTTGCTCCTCGGCAAAGCACTATCTCGAATATGTTGAAGTCACGAATAGAGTATGGCACGACCCTGCCGTCCCGAGTTGAAGTTCGGTCAAGTACATAAGCGATGAGGCACTGCCTCGATCGTAAGGCACGTTGGTATTATAGCACGACCATGTCGTTGTACATCGGTTTGGTCGCGCGTCGTAGTCTTAAAACGGATCCTAAGGCAAGACTAAAAAGACAATACGAAAAGGACTTGTATTGCACAAAGTAAATGAACGTGTCGGTTTTGTATGGGCAGGCGAGGAGCTCACTCCACCAGTACAGTTGAGTACTGACACCCACATAGTTTTCATGCGCAGGCACAGGTAGAAGCTCGTGGCGTGGAGCCCGCTTGGATGCGTCGAGGCACGGAGTTCCTTGGCGAGTCGAAGCGTGCGGCCGCGTGAACTTAAGACTTATACGGGACATAATGTATGGACATTGCCTTCCGAAGTTTCTGCTGGCTCAAGCATTGTATCGAGAGATGAGAGAGAGCAGAGTGACTTGTATAATGAGAGAAAAGTGAGCATATTAGACTTGTGATCATGGCCTTGCGCCTATTGTAATCTGACTGTTCAATATCAATAAAGAGCTCTTTTAAATAACTTGTGTTTTTGATTTTAAATTTCTGCTGCATGTTCAATATTTCTGCTTAGAACTTCTGTGCGACGACCCCGTCGCAGCCGGTGTAACCGGCCGTTATGAAACTGCCTTGCACGAGCGTAATCTAGCCTCGTGCGGCATCACGCCTTAGCGAGGACGATCGCTCCTACGGGAGCGGGGCGTGACATAATGGTATCAGAGCACGGCTTTACATCCATGGACTTCAAGTTAAATTTCTCAGTTTTGAAAGCTCGTCGTTGATAAGAAGTGTGCGCTCTCTCTCAAATGTCCCTCGGCATGTCCATATAATAAGTTTAAATATTTTTAAAAGCTCGTACAAGCGTTCATTTGAACGCATCAGTAGGCCATCGCCGGACGCATCAGTAGGCCTTTGTGCTAAACGGTGTCAATTTGACTTGATAAGGAAACACATACTAATGTTAGCAAGTCGCGTACGTGCCTAACTAGCCCTACATCGACATTAGCAAACGAGCATGCAAACTCGATATATAGTCCGCATGGGATAGCTATGCACACGGCCTTTTGGCTAAGTTGTGCCGCGTGTCGCACACCTCGACTTTTTGGTGCAAACGTATCGTGAGCAATATTAAGTATCACTTGGTCGAGAACGGAGATATACATAAAGTGTATATCGATAGGAACGCTATCGAACTAACGCTTAGGCGTGCACGGAAGATTGGTTTAGATTTTTCAAGAATAGTGCGAACGACTTAGTGCGTCGATGCTACGTGAGCGATTATGCTAGAGATTCGTCGAACGAATCTAAAAGATATGTTAGCGAGTAATGCGAACATGATTTGGACTAGATCGGATGGCTCAAATCCTGAGTAGTGTATGGATTGTCTTGGAAATCATTCGAGCAAAAATTGAGGATTACGAATAACGGCGAGTATGTCGGCGAGGCGAGGCGATGCGATCACGCATAGTCTTAGAACGCGTCACGCTTAGTTGGTCGTAATTTCGTATGTCCCGAACGAGATGTCGTTCAAACAACTTGTGAATGTTCAATGCGAGTTAGAAAATGATTCGGAACGATGGATAATAGTGAATGTCTTGATCGAGGAAGCCTAGAGGATCGCACGTGTGATTTTGGATTGAATCGAATGGAATTGTGGTATATCCAATTCGGATAATAGCATCAGTTGCACGACTCGGAGTTCGTTACAAAGGAAGATCGTCAGGTTACGTACGTCATCGATGGTATTGAGGCATATCAAAGATCGATGTGCGATAACTCGGGGGTACTCTGATTCAAGGAATGATGATCGTGTAAAATATTATTGTTTCGATGGATGCTATACTCGGGATATTGAAATGTATCGAGAAAAAGATAGACTTGGCTCAAGAATTTTCTAGTTGAACGAATGACGATCAGACTATCGAACTTGGAGTGGATAAAAATAAAATGTTTGGATTGCTTCGACGATAACCACAACGTTGACATTCTTATCTTATGCGAGCGCAACTCCAGCCTCGTACATGCGTCACGCCGATTAGGGCGATCATTCCGCGTGAGCGCTGGTATGGTGATTCATACAGCGGGGGTGATCGAACTTGTACGGCGTGGCAATCTGATTGCTTCGACTTGTGGTTTGACACGAAGTTGGACTCGAGAATGACTCAGTGTGCTCGACGATTGAACTTGAGGATTGAGTAGGTCCAATCTGCGTATCGAGAATGAATTAGTCTAGACTCAAACAAGAGTTACGCCCCGATGAGAATGATTATTCTGCGGGAGCGTTGCATGGTGATTCATGAACCACCGTAGATAATCGGACTCGCGTGAGATTGGGACACAACATATTGTCGAGCTAGATGACCTCGTGATCGAATACATGAATTGGATAGAATTAGTGAATTAAACGAATTCGAATCTGTGCAACGATTGTCTTGATGCGAATTAGAAAATCGATGCCCCAAGTTTAAAAATCAGAGTGATGTGAGCTTGGATAGAAAATCCCGTACTATCAATTTGGTTTGACCTTAGGATGGGGTCAGTGTTGATATTGTTGTTTGGGAACTATGATTCCAATACTGACGGATGACCTTAGCCTAAAGACGTAGCCTAGCGGTTAGGCAGACCTTCCGGCACGAAGAGATAGGAATTATGGAGGCACCGGTCACGAGGCTCGGTTGACATACATGTATATCAGGGACGCCTGAATATGTGTACGATCCGACTCGAGCGGTGATAGCGGATTCTCTATCACGAGACTTGGCTGAAATGTATGTATTCTGGGGACGCCTGAATATGTGCATGATCCAACTAAACGATTCGTTGAGTTTAAGCAAGACTTGAGGAATGGAAGAGTGTCGAAGATCTTGAAACTACGTTAAGAAAATAATTGATACTAGTACGAGCGTGGCTCGAAATCAAAGAAACGCATAGACGGAGTGTGTACGATAAATTATGGCGTATCCCGCATGACTGTTATAGTTCCATGTCTAGGCACGATTAAGTCTTGGCCATAGAAATGGTAGGATGACTTGCCTTCAGGAAAGTCTCGAGGACGAGACTTGTTCTGAGTGGTATATGTTGTTGTACCCTGTCCCGCGAAGTCAATCGGAGGAATCGAAATGCCGACGGCGTTCGGACTTAGCCTTGCAACGGCTGCTTGAAGGCCCGCTCGGTCGAGGCGACTACTCGCTCAGGTGGGGTAGTTTGGGTGAATTCGCCTCATCTTAGCCTTCACTTAATAACTCGCATGTTTCCAACTTGCACAAGTTAGGCTTGATAATAAAAGAGATGCATCCACATAGCTAAGCGAATAATCCCGACGGGTCGAAATGTCTTAGAACATGGAAAAGGTCCCACAATCTGCTTAGAAGTCGGCTCCGCGTACTTTCAAAATGATACTCGATCCTTCGTCCCGTGGCTTGGGAGAAGGAAGTTGGCCTAAGTTGCCAACACTCGAATTAGCCTAAGTAGTGGGCGTCGCCCGCTTGAATGCTTGATAAAGCATGCACGATCGCGACGTTTTGCCCCAACACTCGAATTAGCCTAAGTCATAGGCGTCGCCCGCTTGAATGCTTGATAAAGCATGCACGATCCCATCGTCCAAGACTTGGCATAGCCTTCGCATGTCCCATGGGTTAAGTCGTATTGTACGACTTTTGGCTTAAGTCTAGGCACCCGAGAACTTGGTTGTTCAAGCCGAACGCGTGCACGGCATGTTCCCTCGATGCGAAGCTTGGCATAGCCTGTGCTCGTCAATTCATTGTGCAAATAAGTTAGGCAAAGTTATGTCGGTCGGTCTAAGCCATTTCTAGTACTGTCCTACTCTACCTGCGGTTGTCAAGTCGTGTAGTCCCTTGGGAACAAGGCTCGTCGAATAAAGTATATGACTTGAGCGATAGTGTTGTCTAGAGAAACAGGCCTATCGAAGGTACGAGCCATGGTGAATTTAGTAAAGAGTATGCCACAGACAAAAAAAGTCCACGCGACTGGTTGTCACCGAGATCGGTCCCGCTGCTTGGGAGTCTCGCTAAGTCTTGATAAGTCCCGCACACGAGATTGGTCCCGCTACTTGGGAGTCTTGCTATGTCTCGAAAGGAAACACATGAGATCGGTCCCGCTACTTGGGAGTCTCGATAGAAAGATGGAAAGCATGGTCATGAATAAGGAAGGACTGGATAGATCGAGTTGAGTCTTGCATGGTCATTGGACAACTTGTGCGCAAGGGGAATCCCTCGACCGATCGCCGAGGCGCCGGGATCGAGTCGGCCTAGGAGGAAAAAGCAGATACCGTACGGCCTTCGACGACGGTGCGACTCGTTAGAAGTGAATCGTTACGGTATATGCCACAGGACCATTTGGTGGGGCTCGTACCTCCACGCGAAGGGGTCACCGTGAGCCAAAGATCCAGATAGCTTGACATTGCTAGTGACCACTCATATAGATGGGTCGGCGGAATAGCAGCAAACAGCGTGTATGCCTTTGGATTGATTCTAGAACTTGAATGCATGTCCAGTCGGTAACACAATGTCTGGGATTAAGATTGGGCTGCAGCATAGGCACCGTACTTGGCACGATACTTGGCGTCAGGATGTTCATGAAATTGACACTATGTTTTACAAGTCTTGTCTAAGTTGGTTTATGAGTCGAACAGGTAGGCCGCAAGACGGTAGCAGGGATAAGTCTTGATAAGCTAGCGAGGCACGACCTCAATCTTGATGCACGAACAAGTCTAAGCATGGTCTAGAGGCACTTGAGTTTAAGTGAAAGTCTTGGCACGCTGAATTCTCATAAGTTACTCATCGGCGAAGCACTATTTCGAATATGTTGAAGTCACGAATAGAGTATGGCACGACCCTACCATCCCGTATTGAGTTAGGTCAAGTACATAAGCGATGAGGCACTGCCTCGATCGTAAGGCACGTTGGTATTATAGCACGACCATGTCGTTGCACATCGGTTTGGTCGGGCGTCGTAGTCTTAAAACTGATCCTAAGGAAAGACTAAAAAGACAATCGTAAAGGGACTTGTATTGTACAAAGTAAATGAACGTGTCAGTTTTGTATAGGTGGGCGAGGAGCTCACTCCACCAGTACAGTTGAGTACTGACACCCACATAGTTTTCATGTGCAGGCACAGGTAGAAGCTCGTGGCACGGAGCCCGCTTGGATGCGTCGAGGCACGGAGTTCCTAGGCGAGTCGAAGCGTACGGCCGCGTGAACTCAAGACTTATACGGAACATAATGTATAGATATTGCCTTCCGAAGTTTTCGCTCGCTCAAGCATTGTATCGAGAGATGAGAGAGAGCAGAGTGACTTATATAATGAGAGAAAAGTGAGCATGAGAGGCTTGTAATCATGGCCTTGCGCCTATTGTAATCTGACTGTTCAATATCAATAAAGAGCTCTTTTGAATAACTTGTGTTTTTGCCTTTAAATTTCTGCTGCATGTTCAATATTTCTGCTTGGGACTTCTGTGCGACAACCCCGTCGCAGCCAGTGTAATCGGCCGTTATGAAACTGCCTTGCACGAGCACAATCTAGCCTCGTACGGCATCACGCCTTAGCGAGGACGATCGCTCCTACAGGAGCGGGGCGTGACAGGAACAGACCTCTAACTACGATTAATCCAAAGTGGGTTATGCTGATGAAAGGGAAAATTGTTGGAACCAGTTAAGGTCAGGTGCCAAATCAACAAAACATGGAGACTCTTCCAACTTGTCTAAGGGAGAGCCAGAGGCTTAAAAAGGACAATCAACCCATCAGTAATTAGATGTTGATTCTTACATGGAACGTCAGAGGGACAAATTCCATAGGATGGTGGAGAGAAGTGCAGAATATGGCAAAGAAGCATAGATGCTCGATTGTTTGTGTATTAGAAAGTAAGATCAAGACGGAGACTCTAATCACTAGAAGAACGCCACATCAGTGGACGTACGTCTATCCATAATATAGCCAACTGTAACATGGCGCACATATGGGTGATATGGAATACAAAAGAATGGAGTGGTCAGGTACATTTCTTATCTGAGCAGCTTATTATCGTTGATTTCACTAATAAAGGTGGCCTCAAAGCTGTCGTGGGAGCAGTCTACGGTCATAATGACCGTAGACTCTGCTTTGAGTTATGGAGGGATATTGTTAGGGTTTCTACTGAAGTCGATGACAAACTGGCATTCATACTGAGCGGGGACTTTAATGCAATGTTATATGATAATGAAAAGAAAGGCGGAAGACCAGTCCATGCGTCCATCCTCAATGATTTTCAATCCTGTCTACTAAACTCGGGACTTCACTGCCTTAGTAGGACGGGGCATATTTGGTCTTGGAGTAAATAATTCAACATCATCTCGAGTGGTTTGCCAACTAGATAGATCATTATGCAACAATAGCTGGTTGGCGATGTTCCCTAACGCTCGAGTGGAAGGACTGCAATATGGTACCAGCGATCATTGTCTGATATTGGTCCGATTGTGTCAGGAGGCTACGAAGGTGTAACTCCACTTCCCAGTTTTCTTAAATAAAAAAATTAAAAATTCATTTTTATACTTATTATTAATTTGGAAACATTTTGAATGAATTACATTTTTGACAATTTAACAATTAGAAGTTGTTGTAACAACTTTTATATTGTTTTTCTTATTTTAAAAACTGTTTTTAAATAATTTATGCAATTATGAAAAGGCGCAGGGTGTTTTTGCTTATGTGCCATTAGCGGGGGGGGGCTTATTTGCAAAGTTACCATTTAATTGTTTTAAAACGAACCGTTCGGAGAGAGAGAGAGAGCGGCCATTAATTTCTTCCACCGACTCTTCGTTCTCCCCACTCTTCTCGGTTACTCCACCGACTCTTCGAGCACCCCGCCGACCCTTCGAGAACTCCGCCGTTCTCGAGCGTTCTTCTCCGGCGACTTCGACGGCGACTCTGATGGCGACGACGACCTTGATGATGACGGCGACTCTGATGGCGACACTCTGAGCGGCGACTTCCATCCTGAGCGAAGCGACTTCCTCGATGGCGCTGGTGGTGGCTTCGGCGATGATGGCTTTGACGGCGGCGACTCTGGAAGCTTGGCAGTAACTCGAGCTCGTTGTCTCTTCGTCTTCTTCCTGTCTTCTTCCTCGACGAGCTTTGGGCTTCGACTTCCAGAGGGTAAACCCTAACCTAACCCTAATCTCTACTGTTGGTCAGATCTATGGCAGATCTATGGCCTAGACTCTGAGATCCTTTGATCGGTGACGAGATCTAGGGTTTAGCTGGGTTTGTGTGAGATCAATGATGTTCTCTTTCTCTTCGAACAGTTCTAACTGTTCAGATCCGATGGATCTAGGGTTTCTGTGGTCCGATCTTGTAGATCGACCCTTGCATGTGGTTATTTTGGGTTGCATGTTAGATCTATGATGTTTCTTTAGTGGATTCTTCGAGATCAAGTTGATCTGTGACTATTCTGTGGTTGTGATGTTGTTTTCTGAGGAGTTTTTCTCCAGATCTGGTAGTGGTTCCAGATCTGTTGAGTGTGGGTTCGATGGTGTTTTCTGAGGAGAATCCAGTGGATCTATTTCTTTTACTTACATGCTGTCGGTTGGCCTAGACCTAACAAATCCAGTGGTGACTCTAGGGTTGCTCGGTTCGTTAGGTCAAGGATGGGTTTGTTTTTGGAATGTTTTCCTTATCCATTTCTGTGTGGATTTTTGGATGAGATCTGAGGTTCTAAATCTTTTCTTTTGGACTGAGATCTTGTGTCTAACACTCTCGTGTCCGACACTGCATGCATATTTTATATATTTTAAATTGATGATTCCTTCTTTCTCTTTTCTGTTATTTGTTGCTGGGGATCTTCTGCGTGTTGGACCTCTGTCCCGACTGGACTGTGGCTGTACCTACCTGTTCGTATCCGATGTTCGTGTCGGATACGAAGTGGCGCGGATTCGTGGCTAGAACCTTGCTGGACCTTGCTGTAGCCGTGTCCTCTTTCCCGTGTCCGACGTGCGTGTTGGACACCAAGGAGATGATGTGACTTGACCCTGTCGTGACTGGCCTTGGACTGTGGGCCTGACCGGCGGTGGACTTTGGCAGTTTGCGGCTATTTATTTGTTGGGCCGGTTGGTGTTTATTCAGTGGGCTTATTTTGTATATTCTTTTGTGGGCTGTTAGTATGGGCTGGGCCATACTGAATGTGTTGTAATATTATTTAATTATATGCTGTAATGGTTATAGTTGGGCTGGTTAGATAGTCGGGTCTGAACTGATCCTTGGTATTGGGTTGACCGGGTGGCAGACTGTTGGGTAAGTGGGCCGAATGGTTGTGGGCCGGCCATTGAACTTTGCCTTTGGGCAGGACTGTCTGTAGTTTATTTTTATAAATAATAAATGTTTTTCCCATTTATTGTGAGTTGATGGAAACATCCTCTTAGAACCAATTTTATAACTAAAAACAATTAGTTAACTTTTCCTTAAATTACTACTGATTAGTTAACTCTTTACTTAAATAACTTTTAAAACCAAGTTTATAAAACAAACCACTTTTATATATATGAAAAGTTGCAAATGCTAACTCTATATATATAATGAGTTTTTGAATTATAAACTTATAGAAACTCTTAGTGTTAAACACGTAAAACCAAGGGTTGTGTTTAGCATTTGATTTTCCCAAGAGAACAAGAAGTTAGTAATTAAACCTAGTGTAATGTAACTTGTGAACCTCCAAATAAGACTAACTTATTTGGGAAGAATCAAGATAAAGATTTAGTTCTTAACTTTAAAGCAACTAGCATAGTTTATTAACCAACTTGTACATCACTATTGTTAACAGGAGAACATCCAGCTAGATTGCCTACCATATTGCTGGAGCAAGGCACACTCTACGGTTTTGTGCTTTACATTATTTTCCCTGTACTTCCTTGAGTGACACAATTGCAACACGTCATGTTCTTTCTGGTGCTCTTGTTCTCTTGTGCTTATTACTTGTATCTGGGGAGGGGAAATATACTATCTATGTGACCAATCCCAAGTAACAACTCAGGTGTGTTTTAGCTTAGACCCCGCATCGTGCACGCGGATCCTAAGTCACCATTCATGTGCTTTCAGGTGCTTTCAGGTTCTTACCCTAGCCGGTCACATATTTAGTTATATTTCAAATGCATTTACACATATGTTCAGGAGATTACCTTGTACTTATTTCCTGTGATATCATGTTTTTTCAGGTGCTTACATATCATGTTCTTTCATGTTCTTACATTCATGTTCTTCATGTACTTTATCCTGTTCTTCATGTACTTATTCACTTGTATTTTCCTGTACTTTCCATGTTCCCTTGTACTTCATTTCATGATGTCTTGTTCATTACCTAGAATTGTACTTGCTCCGCTCCTGACTGGATATGTTATGATAGGTGAGATGGAGGCTTTGTGTGACATACTATGGGCAGGATATTGCTTTCCCTACTGAGCCAGCTGGAGCTGCTTGTGACCTAGAGGCTGCAGAGGCCTAGTACTGCATTTAGTTTCCATTTATCTTTCCATGTTTTGAGACTAGCAGACTCTTATAGTTGAATTGTAATAAATTCAGATATTGTATCTCTTTTCTGGTTGGGACACATTATATAGTTACTGTGATTCTATATCTTCATGTTATCTGGTTAGTTTCCCTAGCTTGGTACAGCTTACTTCATTGTGTCTAACAATGAAGGCTGGGCGTGTCCGACTCGTATCCGATTATTCGGGAGCGGGTCGTGACATGTTTTTAGTGGTGGCCCATGCAGGTCCATCCTAATGGTACCTAGGACTTAGCGTACTATTGGGGGACTTGATTTACACTAGGGAAACTTGATCACAGCATAGGAAAATCGGGAAATAAGGGTATATCAGGTATATCAGGTGTATCAGGTATTTTAATATTCTATAAACACTTGTTGTATGTAGGTCTAGGTTATTTTAACAGTTTTCTGTTTTGCAGATAGTTCAAAAGCATGCGACACCAGAACTGTCAATTCACCTGCACTTGACGTTTTCGAGCTTCCACTACCTTCTATCACTCTACTATCCCCATGGGTAGTACGTAGTTGACGGGAGACGTTTGAAGAGTCTCTTGACAACCAGAGGAAGCAGGCCACCCTTTCCAAGTCAGACTTGTGGATACACTCTCCGAGGACTTCTGATTTCCAGACTCTCAGACACTTGGATTTTCCGACACCGAGTGCATATCTTACACCAAGGAACAGATCGAGAACCTGAAGCCGCCACTGAAGATCATCTCAACATGTGAGGATCCGACTTCTCTGAAGATTAGAGCCACCAGCCTGGAGATTCAGAATGTAAGGCAGACAATGGAACGAAACCGGAAGCTGAAGCTTATAAAAGACATGAAGATTTATGACAAAGACAACAACTACCCTGGACCTGCAAAGCATCACAACACTCAGTCAGCGTTTCTTCGGTCACATCACCAGTCACATCATCAGGAGCAGATCTCAGCAGCCAGCACGCCAGCAGCCATATATTCATGCCAGAGCCCTGCACTTCAGCCCCAGCGGGAGATCCAGATTCAGATCCAGCCAACGATTATTTATAATTTCTGCCACCTCTCAGGATGCCACTATAAGAGTGCCGCAAAAGACGGAGGTTATGCCTACACTGCAGATCGTCTGCCCATCAAGTCAAGAACTGCCCGGAGGCCACTGATCACGCTGCCCAAGGATGAACGCGAGAAGCACCAGGACTACAACAAGGGGGACCCGCCTCTCCAGATGCAACAATCACATGAAGCACTACCGCAGGGATCAACCTATGTCAGGACAATTGAAGAAGGTTAGAGAGATTTCCATTCCGGAGGAATACTGAAGACAGACTAAAGACTGAAGATTTTTGCATGGTTGGAGAAACCATGTATCTTGATTAGCAATCTAGTTTTCTTAAACTCTTTTAGCATGTAGACCATTTCTTGGAACTTCTTGTTTTCTATTTTGGAATCTTGGTTGGTATTCGAAACTTAACTCGAGATATTGTTTCCTATTCGTTGATTGGTACTCCTCCAATCCATTCTTCGTAACCTTGTTCTTTTCGAGATTCTACTCAGGAATTTTGTTTCCTATTCAGGACTAGTTACAATTTGTAAATTTTGTTTCTTTCCGAAGTTCAGTTTTCTATTTGGGGATAGTTGGAATTTGATTTTATTCAGTACTTGTTTCTATTCACCATTCAAGACATCGTTTGAAAACTTCGGTTTCGACCTGTTCCCTATGTGAGATTCGTTTCCTACGTGGCTTGTTTCTACTTGGAAATTATTCTGTTCACAACCTTGCTTCGATCTTGTTCCCTATTTGAAGTATCGCTTGTTTCATGGATATTGTTTTACTCACCCATTGATTCTTTTTCCTATTCATAACTTGATTCCATTCGAAAATTTAAGATCATGTTTCCTATTTCGAGACTTTGTTTTGTTCGTGATTTTGCCTCCCATCCAATATTTACCGGACTTTGAATTTCAGTTCCTACTCGCGACTCGTTGAGACTGTGTTCCCTATTCCAAATCTTGTCTCCTCATTGAGATTTTCTATTCGAGAATTTGTTTCCTTATTCACGACTTTGTTGATACTTGATTTTCTATTTTCCATTGTGTACTTTATTGGAGATTTCGTTTTCTATTCAAGTTTTCATTGTTATTCGAGATTTTATTGAAACTCGTTTCCAGTACGGGATTTTATTTCTTATTTTTGAAACTTATTTTCTATCTGATACCTTGCTTCAGTTCGTCCTTCGAGACTCTGTTATCCCTTCGGGATAACGTCCCATATGTGGAATCTTGTTACCATTTCCGATATCAGTTGATATTCCGTCATAATTTGAAACTTTGTCCTGTCTGAATTTTAAATCTCCCTGGCTGCCCTTTTGTACTCACTGATTGGATCCCTTGTCATTTTTAGTACCTAATAAACTCATGTATTCTAACAGTCAGGTAATTTCACCATTTCCATGACTTGGACTATTGAAATTCATTTTGAATTCCTTGAAACTCTTTTGAAATTCCTAGGGATAAAGTCGAGAGGCTATTCGATGACCTACTGTGGCATGACAGTTGCGCGCTGCAGCCATTAGCTGGATTATGGAGACTGAGGGTTCACTGCAGCCAGTAGCGCACTGGCGAGGCAGGAACTCTAAGTTGAAGTGATTTCAGACCCATAGGTTTTCGAGGATTGTCGAGACTTGTCATATTCTTCATATCTTGATCTCTTGGGTTGTTTCGTCAATGATTGTTGGAAAATGGATAAGGTTGATAGAGTATTTGGAGACATATTGTTATTTGAGTCACGGAGCCGAAAGTCCACTGCAGTCAGATACATACTGGCGGGGTAGGGATTCTAAGCAAAGTGATTTCAGATACCAATATGTTCTTGGATATTCTGGAGACTATAATCCCTTTTCATATGATTATTGGTTTTCGAGAATCACACATCCTTGCATGTTCACCCTGATTTGATACTGTATCTCCTGAGTATTTCGTACGTTCCTCAAATCAACCCTTGCAAATTACCTTTTAGTATTGTACCATTAGATCATTGATTTCCTCAAATTATACATTGCCAGATTTTGATTCCATACTTCGCTTGTGTCTTGTCTAAATTTTGATCTTAAATCATGTCTGTCTGACCATGATTTTCCTATCTTGTGCTAGCCCACTTGTGTTAAAACTATCAATTTTTGATCGTACTTAATAGTTGTGTCTTCATGATTTTTCTCCTCTGAGTTGTAATTGAAATTCCTTCCACTTCGTGACTATTTGATCCTTGACCTTTGTCAAAGCGTGATATCCCAAACTTCTTGTGTATACTTGGACTCAAGGCTCAGAGCGTCATGGATCGACAAAAGCACTGGACGGACAACAACAGATGGTCACCGGAGTTCGCAGTTAGAAGCAGAGTGATCCTGAAGAATCTCGCCGACCAGAGGCACTATTCATTTTGGCAGAGGCAGAAAGTTCAGTCCGAGATTCAGCGGGCCTCTCGACGTGATGACGCGTATTGGCGAGGTGGCATATTGACTAGCGCTTCCAGCTAGCTTGGAGGGAGTGCACGACGTTTTCTACGTGTCCCAGCTTCGACGCTACATTCCAGATCCGAGTCATATGGTGGACTATTCAGAGCTAGAGGTGGGCCCGATCTTGACTTACGAGGAGCAGCCAGTAGAGATCCTCGACCGGAGGGAGAAGCGTCTGCGGAACCAGACCATTCCTCTTGTCCGCGTCATGTGGAGACACCACTCTCCGGGAGAGTCCACATGGGAGCGTGAGGATGAGATGCGTGAGCGATACCCTAGTTTGTTCACTTGAGTGCTTGTATTGTATGCATTTTTTTGAATTCAATAAACAACTCTTTGGATTCACTATTTTTGATTTTCTGTGTTTGCATTCCAATTTCGAGGACGAAATTTTTCAAGGGGGAGAGATTTGTAACTCCACTTCCCAGTTTTCTTAAATAAAAAAATTAAAAATTCATTTTTATACTTATTATTAATTTGGAAACATTTTGAATGAATTACATTTTTGACAATTTAACAATTAGAAGTTGTTGTAACAACTTTTATATTGTTTTTCTTATTTTAAAAACTGTTTTTAAATAATTTATGCAATTATGAAAAGGCGCAGGGTGTTTTTGCTTATGTGCCATTAGCGGGGGGGCTTATTTGCAAAGTTACCATTTAATTGTTTTAAAACGAACCGTTCGGAGAGAGATAGAGCGGCCATTAATTTCTTCCACCGACTCTTCGTTCTCCCCACTCTTCTCGGTTACTCCACCGACTCTTCGAGCACCCCGCCGACCCTTCGAGAACTCCGCCGTTCTCGAGCGTTCTTCTCCGGCGACTTCGACGGCGACTCTGATGGCGACGACGACCTTGATGATGACGGCGACTCTGATGGCGACACTCTGAGCGGCGACTTCCATCCTGAGCGAAGCGACTTCCTCGATGGCGCTGGTGGTGGCTTCGGCGATGATGGCTTTGACGGCGGCGACTCTGGAAGCTTGGCAGTAACTCGAGCTCGTTGTCTCTTCGTCTTCTTCCTGTCTTCTTCCTCGACGAGCTTTGGGCTTCGACTTCCAGAGGGTAAACCCTAACCTAACCCTAATCTCTACTGTTGGTCAGATCTATGGCAGATCTATGGCCTAGACTCTGAGATCCTTTGATCGGTGACGAGATCTAGGGTTTAGCTGGGTTTGTGTGAGATCAATGATGTTCTCTTTCTCTTCGAACAGTTCTAACTGTTCAGATCCGATGGATCTAGGGTTTCTGTGGTCCGATCTTGTAGATCGACCCTTGCATGTGGTTATTTTGGGTTGCATGTTAGATCTATGATGTTTCTTTAGTGGATTCTTCGAGATCAAGTTGATCTGTGACTATTCTGTGGTTGTGATGTTATTTTCTGAGGAGTTTTTCTCCAGATCTGGTAGTGGTTCCAGATCTGTTGAGTGTGGGTTCGATGGTGTTTTCTGAGGAGAATCCAGTGGATCTATTTTTTTTACTTACATGCTGTCGGTTGGCCTAGACCTAACAAATCCAGTGGTGACTCTAGGGTTGCTCGGTTCGTTAGGTCAGGGATGGGTTTGTTTTTGGAATGTTTTCCTTATCCATTTCTGTGTGGATTTTTGGATGAGATCTGAGGTTCTGAATCTTTTCTTTTGGACTGAGATCTTGTGTCTAACACTCTCGTGTCCGACACTGCATGCATATTTTATATATTTTAAATTGATGATTCCTTCTTTCTCTTTTCTGTTATTTGTTGCTGGGGATCTTCTGCGTGTTGGACCTCTGTCCCGACTGGACTGTGGCTGTACCTACCTGTTCGTATCCGATGTTCGTGTCGGATACGAAGTGGCGCGGATTCGTGGCTAGAACCTTGCTGGACCTTGCTGTAGCCGTGTCCTCTTTCCCGTGTCCGACGTGCGTGTTGGACACCAAGGAGATGATGTGACTTGACCCTGTCGTGACTGGCCTTGGACTGTGGGCCTGACCGGCGGTGGACTTTGGCAGTTTGCGGCTATTTATTTGTTGGGCCGGTTGGTGTTTATTCAGTGGGCTTATTTTGTATATTCTTTTGTGGGCTGTTAGTATGGGCTGGGCCATACTGAATGTGTTGTAATATTATTTAATTATATGCTGTAATGGTTATAGTTGGGCTGGTTAGATAGTCGGGTCTGAACTGATCCTTGGTATTGGGTTGACCGGGTGGCAGACTGTTGGGTAAGTGGGCCGAATGGTTGTGGGCCGGCCATTGAACTTTGCCTTTGGGCAGGACTGTCTGTAGTTTATTTTTATAAATAATAAATGTTTTTCCCATTTATTGTGAGTTGATGGAAACATCCTCTTAGAACCAATTTTATAACTAAAAACAATTAGTTAACTTTTCCTTAAATTACTACTGATTAGTTAACTCTTTACTTAAATAACTTTTAAAACCAAGTTTATAAAACAAACCACTTTTATATATATGAAAAGTTGCAAATGCTAACTCTATATATATAATGAGTTTTTGAATTATAAACTTATAGAAACTCTTAGTGTTAAACACGTAAAACCAAGGGTTGTGTTTAGCATTTGATTTTCCCAAGAGAACAAGAAGTTAGTAATTAAACCTAGTGTAATGTAACTTGTGAACCTCCAAATAAGACTAACTTATTTGGGAAGAATCAAGATAAAGATTTAGTTCTTAACTTTAAAGCAACTAGCATAGTTTATTAACCAACTTGTACATCACTATTGTTAACAGGAGAACATCCAGCTAGATTGCCTACCATATTGCTGGAGCAAGGCAAGTACACTCTACGGTTTTGTGCTTTACATTATTTTCCCTGTACTTCCTTGAGTGACACAATTGCAACACGTCATGTTCTTTCTGGTGCTCTTGTTCTCTTGTGCTTATTACTTGTATCTGGGGAGGGGAAATATACTATCTATGTGACCAATCCCAAGTAACAACTCAGGTGTGTTTTAGCTTAGACCCCGCATCGTGCATGCGGGTCCTAAGTCACCATTCATGTGCTTTCAGGTGCTTTCAGGTTCTTACCCTAGCCGGTCACATATTTAGTTATATTTCAAATGCATTTACACATATGTTCAGGAGATTACCTTGTACTTATTTCCTGTGATATCATGTTCTTTCAGGTGCTTACATATCATGTTCTTTCATGTTCATACATTCATGTTCTTCATGTACTTTATCCTGTTCTTCATGTACTTATTCACTTGTATTTTCCTGTACTTTCCATGTTCCCTTGTACTTCATTTCATGATGTCTTGTTCATTACCTAGAATTGTACTTGCTCCGCTCCTGACTGGATATGTTATGATAGGTGAGATGGAGGCTTTGTGTGACATACTATGGGCAGGATATTGCTTTCCCTACTGAGCCAGCTGGAGCTGCTTGTGACCTAGAGGCTGCAGAGGCCTAGTACTGCATTTAGTTTCCATTTATCTTTCCATGTTTTGAGACTAGCAGACTCTTATAGTTGAATTGTAATAAATTCAGATATTGTATCTCTTTTCTGGTTGGGACACATTATATAGTTGCTGTGATTCTATATCTTCATGTTATCTGGTTAGTTTCCCTAGCTTGGTACAGCTTACTTCATTGTGTCTAACAATGAAGGCTGGGCGTGTCCGACTCGTATCCGATTATTCGGGAGCGGGTCGTGACAGAAGGCAAGACGTCCATTCAAATTTTGCAACTCCTGGCCATTTGTTGAGGGCTACCATCAAGTGGTCGAGCGGGGTATTCAGAAGGAATGCAGGGGTAATATTCAATTCCAAATCATTCAAAAGCTGAAACAGATAAAACAAGACTTGAAAGCATGGAACAAGGAGCGTCCCCTTACTACATTGGCTATCAGGGAGATGGAACTATGTGATATTCAGGATCTACTCCAATTAGATCCGATGAATGTTACAATTGCAGCAAAGGAATTAAAGCTACAGGAGGAAGTAAGACTTCTTCGCTTCCAAGAAGAAATTCAATTACAACAAAGAGCTAAGTGCCTTTGGCTCAGAGAGGGTGAACGATGCTCGAATTTTTTCTATTCTACTATACGGGCTCGACAAAATAGAAATAATATTGGCTCTCTGATCGATGAAAGTAGAAGAATTATAACTGAGGACTCACAACTGGGAGAAGCGGCTGTTGCATATTACACTTCTTTATATAATCAAACCGATTATATTACATCATTCCCAGAAATTGTTAGCAAGAGAATAATTACAGCTGATGGTAATACAATCTTGAGTCAGGAAGTAACAATGGAGGAAGTAGAGCGTATAGTAAAAAAGGCGGACGCCAACAAAACACCAGGGCCAGACAGGTTTGATGCGGGTTTTTATAAACATCATTGGGAACAACTCAAGCATCACCTGATACCGAAGAAGGAAGGGGCTGTGGCTCTGGATGGCTTTCGTCCAATTGCCTGCTATAATTTTTTATATAAAATTATCGCTAACATTATAGTATCTAGATGCAAAGTTTAATGCAGGAACTCATCTCTATTAACCAGTCTACGTTCATAAAGGGTAGATCGATTACTGAAAATTGTTTGCTGGCATATGAATTGGTGCGTGAGTTCAACAAACTAGGAGGAAGAAAATGTCACCCCCAGTTTTCACAAACAGGGGTATTTTGGTAATTTTCCACTTCTAAAAATTATTTTGAAATTTTTTATTTATTATTTGTATTATTTTGGGGTTATTTGAATCGGGTTCGAATTTCAATTCATTTCGACTTGTTTTGACTTGTTTCGGGGACCCGGGGTATTTTGACCTTAGCGGGCCCACACACTAGCTAACCATGGCCCACATGTTAGAAATTTTGGTTAGAGACTAGTCCATTATTTTAGTTAATTATTAGTTAGAGATTAGTGGTTTCGGTTTGACTAAACTACCCCCGGATTAACCATTTCCCATTTTTGGACCATTTAATTGATTGGAGGGCAAACTTGTAATTAATCAAATGGGACAAAACCATAGGGGTGGCTGGCCATATCATGTAGATAGGGTGGAGAGAGAAAAACACTTTTTCATTTCATTCCAATCCATTTCTTCTTCTTCTCCAAAGGCTCCATTTGCTTTTGAAAGCTCCATTGATTTTTGCTCTCAAACCAAGGTGATTTCTTCCCCAAAACTTATTCTTTTCTCATGTAGATCATGTAGGAACCCTCCATGATGATTCTCATGGTGGTACCATCATTAGAAACCATTTTTGTGTCCTTTAGACATTTTTAGGAGTGTCCACTTGTAGGCTTGTGTCCTATTAGGAAAAACCCCCTTTTTGATCCATGAATGATGTTTAAATATTGGTTTTGTGTGGTTTTTCTTTTAGTCTCAGATTTTTAATGTTGTAGAGATGATCCATGAGAGTATCTTAATGTATCATATTATTTCTATGTGTTTTGGTATATATATAGTTATATATATATCATTCTATATATATATAGATATATATATATATGTATATATAAATGGTGATTAATTTAAGAGATTTTGTGATGGTTTCGTGTCCGTGTCGGACACGTAACAGTTTTTATTTGCAAGTGTTGTTGTGTCTTAAGAGATTTTTATTTTTGCAAAAAAAAAATTTTGTTTTTGTTTTTGGAGGTGTTCGAGAGGGATTGTTTTCTGCATGTGTTTTTCTGTGATTGCTTGTTTTAATTTCGAGGACGAAATTTTTTTTAAGGTGGATAGATTTGTCACCCCCAGTTTTCACAAACAGGGGTATTTTGGTAATTTTCCACTTCTAAAAATTATTTTGAAATTTTTTATTTATTATTTGTATTATTTTGGGGTTATTTGAATCGGGTTCGAATTTCAATTCATTTCGACTTGTTTTGACTTGTTTCGGGGACCCGGGGTATTTTGACCTTAGCGGGCCCACACACTAGCTAACCATGGCCCACATGTTAGAAATTTTGGTTAGAGACTAGTCCATTATTTTAGTTAATTATTAGTTAGAGATTAGTGGTTTCGGTTTGACTAAACTACCCCCGGATTAACCATTTCCCATTTTTGGACCATTTAATTGATTGGAGGGCAAACTTGTAATTAATCAAATGGGACAAAACCATAGGGGTGGCTGGCCATATCATGTAGATAGGGTGGAGAGAGAAAAACACTTTTTCATTTCATTCCAATCCATTTCTTCTTCTTCTCCAAAGGCTCCATTTGCTTTTGAAAGCTCCATTGATTTTTGCTCTCAAACCAAGGTGATTTCTTCCCCAAAACTTATTCTTTTCTCATGTAGATCATGTAGGAACCCTCCATGATGATTCTCATGGTGGTACCATCATTAGAAACCATTTTTGTGTCCTTTAGACATTTTTAGGAGTGTCCACTTGTAGGCTTGTGTCCTATTAGGAAAAACCCCCTTTTTGATCCATGAATGATGTTTAAATATTGGTTTTGTGTGGTTTTTCTTTTAGTCTCAGATTTTTAATGTTGTAGAGATGATCCATGAGAGTATCTTAATGTATCATATTATTTCTATGTGTTTTGGTATATATATAGTTATATATATATCATTCTATATATATATAGATATATATATATATGTATATATAAATGGTGATTAATTTGTGTGATGTTGTGATGGTTGTGGGACATATAAGGGGCTGTCCAGATTTGGGCTGAATGTGTTGGGGGATGTTTGGGTTGAGTTTTGGAAGCTAATGGTGATGTACAATTAGTTTTATGCATCTATATATATATATATTGATATATATATATATGGTTATATAAGGGGTATATTTATATGGTTATATAGTGATTGTGTGGTGTTTTAGAGGGGGAGAGATGCTCCCAGATTTTTGGTTCAGATTTGTAGTGGGAGTTTTGATTGGGAGTTGGTTGGGAGTTCAATTCCATTTAAGTATACAACTAGTATTATATATGTTGATATATATATGTTGTTATATATATATTGGTATATATATGTGGTTTAATTGTGTGAGAATATATATAGATTATGGTGGGTGTTGTGTGATGTTGAGAGAGGGCTAGGGGCTGTCCAATAACAGTCCATATTAGTTAGTTGTGTGTGTGTGTAGTTGTGAGGAGTAATTGTGAGTTGTGTGTGTGTGTGAGAACCTACTAGTGAGTGTCTATAGTTAGCCTATGTGCAAACTAATAGGAAACCTATTAGGAGACTTGTAGAGAGGTCTATGTGAGGGTGAGATGTTGTGTGTGAGTGTTGTGTATGAGTGTGGGTGAGTGTGGTAGATAGAAGGGTAAATTCATGGAGTAGAAATAGGAAGAAGGGGTAAATGCTAGTTTTTGCCTAGAAGTGGGATATTGTGTTAGAAGCCTAAGATAGTGTTAGAACTTGATCCTCGTGGTTGGTAATGATCAAATATGGTACTCTAAGACTAGTTTTGACGTCGGTTGACCGTTTTGACCAAAAGTCAACAAAAGTCAACCCAAGGTCAAACTTAGCCTTAAAGCGACCCGATTTGACCGAAACCAACCGAGACTTGACCAGTTGACTGAAAGTCAACAGTTGGTCAACATTAGACTTGTTTGACCTAGGTTTGACCTAGAGTTGACCATAGTTGACCATAGTTGACCAGGGTTGACCAGAGTTGACTTTTGACCGAAGTCAACTGTAAGTCAACCGTTGATCCCGATTGACCTAGTTTGACTTGGAATGACTTCCAGTGACCTAGTATGACCTAGTATGAACCAGTAAGACCTAGTATGACTCAGTTAGACCTAGATTGACCTAGTTTGACTTAGACTTGCATTCATGGCTTGTATTAGTTTCCTTTTTCAGCATTTAGTTCTGTTTGACTTATAGTATCTTATCTTAGGTCTGTGATCGCTCTGAGCATCTGTTCACCCTATCAGCTCAGGACCACAGGCGAGTACATTCACTGATAGTTTTCATTGTCTTGATATCTGTTATATCCGATTCAGTTGTAGTGACTTACTTGATTTCCAGACACGATGGTTCACGGACTAGTATATGTCGGATCCTGTCATGAGATGTTGTTCCCGGATTACTTGGTATACTGGTATAAGACTTGACTTGTTACTTGTACTTGTATAGACATGGACTTGGGAGTGGGCTGATCACCTGCTCTTAAATCTCGTGTCATGACGTGTTATGTCCGGATCCTTTATACTAGTCGGGGGATGGGGAGTTATTAGTGGTTGTGTGATCAAATCCCCACTTGTTGCTTCATACTTGCATTCCACACTTGTCCATAGCTACTTGTTCACACTTGCCATGGTGACCGGCCTTGTCTCACACTTGCTGTTTCATACTGGTTATATGGTTGTAGGCGGTCAGATGGAAAGCTTGAACTTGTTTCCCAAGCCGATCACATGACGCACTAATAATTCAAGGCACCTTTTATATTTATTATCTTAGGGTGACTAAGTTCTGTTCGGGAGAAGGGTTACAACCCCGGTCCTTGTTTGGTTTAAGGGTTGTAACTCGGCTTCCGAATAGTTCCCAAGTCATCCTATATATATACATTATCGTCCTTTACAGTACTCACATCATGATATATATATATTTCTAGTTTCAGCTTTACTTACTGTACTTTCACCCTGCTATGATTCATTTCTCATATGCTCTACCTGTCTCTTATACTGTACCTTGGTTATGGGACTAGGTTCTATTCGTAAGAAGGGTTACAACCCCGGTCCTTGTTTGGTTTAAGGGTTGTAACTCGGCTTTCGAATGGTTCCCAAGTTGCCTTTACTCTTTGTCTTGTATTTCATTATACTGTCTCTTATAGCTTTTGTCAATTCACATGGAACTGCTGTTGGTGTTTGTACTTGCTCATTTTCCTGACAGGATACCGTTGACAAATTTTACAGATGATTTAGAGGGTGATTGCCCGACTTACCACGGGATACGGTCGGACGGACTTGACCTAGACAGGGTCTTAGTAGTAGAGCCTCTTGACTTTGCCCATCCTGAGTAGCTTAGCTAGTAGGTTTGCCTGGCCTGCGAGCCAGCTGTTTACATTTCAGTTGTAGTACTTATATTATATTCTGAGACTTAGACTTGTGTTAGCTGTGTCTTGTGATTACTTTCTGGACTCGTTTCCTGTTTATTTATATCATATCTTTTTCCATGCTTTCTACCTTAGTTTTGCTTATGTGATTGAGGCAGTATTGCCCTATTCCTCCGTTCGGAGTGTATATACTGCACAGGTACATTTATCTGTTTAGACGTAGCATTTACAGACCTTATATACAGCGTTCTACCGCCGATTCTGCGGCGTAGGCTGGACGTAACCGCTTCTCGTGCCCCTAATCAGGGTGCGGGTCGTGACAGAAAAGGATGTATCAAGCTGGATCTACAAAAAGCTTATGACATGGTGAATCGGGAGTTCGTGTGCGAGGTACTTCTAAGCATGGGATTTACCAGCTGGTAGGTAGACAAGATCAGGGAATGCATCACAACACCCACCTTCTCGGTACTCGTCAAGGGACAACCGGCAGGATACTTTGGCAGCAACCGAGGGCTGTGGTAGGGAGATCCACTCTCTCCATATTTGTTTACTACAGTGATGGAGCACTTCACATGCTTGATGGACTTGGCGGTGATGCAGGGGTGCATCCGATCATTATATCATCGAGTCTCACCTAGCGTATCCCATTTAATATACGCTGATGACTTATTGGTCTTTATGGTGCAAACAGAAAGAGGGATTGATGCACTTCTCTCCATTATGGAGGACTTCAAACGAGTGTCTGGACTACATCTCAACCGAGAGAAAAGTTGGCCTTATGTTAATAAATATTGCACACAGAAGGAGAGATGGTTGGAGCTACTACATATAGAGTTGGATGAGCTTCCAGTGAAATATCTTGGGTTGCCACTCTCGGTGACTTATGTAAAGGATGTGGACTGTAATGGTCTGGTGCAGTACGTAAACACTCGGCTAGAGGGGTGGCAGTCACAATTGTTATCGTTCGGCGGCAGAATAGAACTAGTTAGGTCAGTGATACTGGCCATAACCGCATATTAGATGCAAGCGATATTTATTCCCACGAGAACCATGAAGCGAATCGAAATCTTATGCGCCAACTTCGTGTGGCGAGGTGGATTTATTTCCATTTCTTGGGACGAGCTATGTTTGCCGAAGGATGAAGGGGAGTAGGACTTCGCTCCCTCTATGTTCTACGTGAAGTTGCTATGTTAAAATTGGCATGGAAGCTTATTGAAGGGAAGACAATATGGGCGCATTGGTCGATGAATAGATACATCCGTTCGAGCAACTTCTGGGTCCAAACAATTGACAGTAACTTCCACTATAAGAAAATAGGTCTTTTCCAACGTTTATTTTTTCGACATTTATATTAAAGTCGGTTTATGTATGATATACCAACGTTCTGCAGTAATCGTCGAAAAATATCGACGTTTTCTCGTAAAGGTTGAGAACTTCCAACGTTTATTTCCTGGCTTTTATGGATAAGTCGGCATAGACATGATATGCCAATGTTTTGCAATAAACGTTATAAAATTAGCTGACATTTGGATATAAACGTTGAAATATGCGACTGAATTATATAAACTTCAGTTCATTTTGACTTAAAAAAGAAAGGAAACCCGATTTATTTTTAGTCAAAAGAAAACAAAACATCAATTTTTTTAAGGAGAAAACCGTAGGTTTTACGTTTTTGCTGCTAAAAAATATGTCCAAAATTTTACATCACCATATATTTTCATTTCGTTTCATTTCCAACTACTTTCCCTCCTCTCCACCAGACTTAGAATACAACCCCTCTACCATCACCACCACCCTCCTTTCTTCCTCCCTAAAACTCTAACCCTAACCCTACCCTACAACAAAATCCTAGTCCTGCTCGTGCCGCTGCCACTCTCGACCTTCTAGTGCTGACGGTAGAAAGCCTTCTCCATGTGAACGACCTCCGGGATAAGAAGGGGCCCGAAAAAAAGAAGATGAGGAAGGGGCGAGGGATCGTGTCCGGGAGGGGCCATAAGGAGGAGAAGGCCATGTGGCCAAAGAACCCCGTTGTGGCTGAGGCTCCCCAAGCGGGAGGTTAAGAACCGCTTCAGCCTCACTTTCCAGGTTGGTCACTTTGGTCTCTGGATTGTAACATATGGCATCCAAAGTGTTTGAGAAAATACGCAAATGAGCCGAGTATTTTTTTAGTACCGAATCTGATACCAATACTACGAACCTTGGACTTTCAAGTACCCAAATAACTCTTAAGAGGATTGATGTCAGTTTGGCAGTTTGGCAGTTAGTCATGCAATCGAGCAAATTATTCAATGTTGCCTTGTTCATCTGTATTTTGGTTTACAGTTGACCCTGCGTTTATGGGATAAAAAAAATCAATAGATGGAATTACTTGGGGTCCGGAAGTGTTTCCAACAAAAGTCTTTGTTTTCTAGGGATGGTACTTTAAGGCACCATCTTTAAGCAGTAATTGAACTTTTTAGTCCATTCACTATAATAGTCTGAATGAGGATTCTATCATGGTAATGATAATCTCACTCGAAAGATAGTCAAAATTTATATACACGCTAATGCTGGAAAACTTCTCTTTCATTGTTTAACTGTTGGTGCTTTTTCCTTTTAGCATAGTTGTTTTATATATACAAGAAACTCTTTTGATTGTTCCTATAGACAGACAAGCAAGTACGAGACAAAATTTTGGTGCTGCTGGACTCTTGGCAATTTGGGGCCCTTGAGGGAAGTATCCGCAGTACTACTATGCATACACTGAGTTGAAGGTAAGCATTTACTTATGTTTCATCTGGGGTTCTGTTAGAAGATTCCATTTCTTTGTTTCTAATAATCATGTTCATATCACGATCCGTTGATTAGGAAGAGGCATGTTAAATGATACTATATGCGATTGGAAATTGCATTAATCTCTAAGACAAATTGAGCCAAAATCAAAGAGGAATAACATTCTTAAAAATAGTTTACGTAACTTCACAGATTATTTAGCTAATTTATGGTGGCTTCAGGTTATAAAGTGATTTAGCTCCCATGTGTAAGGTTCTATTTTAGATGTCTACTATTTTCCATTGAAAGTGGCACGCCTCATGTTAAATTGAGGCAATGTGGCTCTTACTTACATTTTGTGCTTCATAATTCCCGTTGGTTGGAAAATAGCTGCCTAACCTTTAAAAGATACATTTGTATATGTCTGTATTTGCTCATTCAACCTGTAATTGGTTCTCTTAAAGACTTGCATCTGCTGCTAAACTTAAAAAGTAGACATATTTTGGAATAATTAGGATAAATTAGAGAATGCTGGCTTATGAATGTTTGTTCGATAGAGAAGTGGAGTGCAGTTCCCACAGTGCTCATCGGATTCTGTACTGATATTTACTCCACCTATTACACATCTGGCAATTGCATGTAGACATCCTCAAGTTGGTTATGGAATGCCAAGTGGTTCGTCTTTAACACTTGATGAAGCAGTAGCATCAGAGGTCGCGAATATGAGGTAACAGTTACACTGCTTCTGTGAATTAATTTTTATATTTCTTTGCTTCAGCTTATTTGTTTAAGCTCGTCTCTAGCTATGATTTCATGTGATGTATTTTTTGGTCGTTGAGTTTTTAACACAAACAGCTTTGCTAAATTTGCCAGTCTTACTTACCTGGTTGGTTTTTGGTATGTGATTCAGTCTACCAGACTTGCATTGGATTCACAGTGTAATGGAGCTGTTAAGTGATATGTTGAAAGCTATAAGCCAAAATGATACTATATGCTCTATAGTTAATGTAGCTATAAGCCAAAATGATACTATAAGCAACAATAATCTTTTAAACCATATGTTTTAGAAAACAATGATATGCTCATTACCTATAGGATATCCAAGCCAACCATACCTATATGTTTAATAGCTTTGCTCATGTGCTGAAGCTCACAAAATCGAGTTAACCTTGTTGTCGTCTTGATGCTTTATGCACCGTGGGGGTGGTTGGTGCGTTAATAGATGTATTACCTGAATTCAACCAATTTTATAAATGGGTTCCCATGTTGAACCAGTATCTGACATGTTTATAATCAAGTTAGATGGGTCGACCATCTATTTATACCTCACCCAAAACTGCTACTAAAACCCTCCCCACCCTTGGTCTATTTTCCTTATAGACTTTGTATCCTATTTTGCTCTTTGGTCGAATGAGCTTAAATTGCATGATAGTAAATATACGTATAGCTACAAGCTTACAACCTTATGAGGTTTTATAGCAAGGCCCTCCCTTGCAAATAGCTACATTAGTTGGAAGTTTGGCCCTGGCATAGAGGGATGGAGGTAGTTTGACATTCGATCATAAAGCTTTGCAAGTTCTTTTGACTGGAGCTTTTTTGCTGTATAGTCGACTTCATTTTGATGGACGAAGCTTTGATGGAATTGGAATGCTTCATTGCTGATCCCATTCTGATGGGAGAAGGCTTGGAGAATGATGATGACAAATATCTTTTTGTCTTAAAGAATGGTTGCCATGAGATAAAAAATTCTCCTTGTCACTTGTAAGACACTAGGATACTTCATTTATTTTATTAACAACGAATATTAGCAATTTAATTATATTATCATTAGGTGAAACACAACAATTTTTATGACAGTGTCAACTTTATCAATGCATCATGTGTAAGTAAGTATAACAGAGATTAGTCTAGCTAATTGTTTGTTATATGTGTATCTACAAAACATATACATACATTAGTAGGATAAAAAGTATCCCCATGTCAGTTTTTTGGAATATTTAAGTACCGAATCTCCTGAACATGGACGCCTCCCACCCTTGTCATATATCACGAGTTGTCTCTGCAGAGTTCTTACTAATTGCTCCAACTATTTTGAAATTATTGTTGCTCTTTCTCGAAATATTACACTAAAGAGTAGTATACAAAGGTGAACATCAACATAGCTTTGTCAGACTTTTGTTCTATCCAACTCCTTCGGGAGTTTACCTCGCGTGATTCATCTTATTGACATCTATGAGGTTGGCTTGCCAGGGCAGACAGAATATTAGCTTGGTTACTATAGCAATATCCATGCCCCATTCTCTTGTATTTTCTATCTGCCAAAAGCCCACTTCATACTGTTAATCTTTGCTTATGTAGATTGTAAAGCTTCAAGAAGATAACAGGGCGTTATTTCGTCTGACGAAATCAAAGGAAGCATCATTACTTGAAGCAGAACCGACAGTTCAAATTGCCTTGGCAAACACTTCTTTGGTTTACGATTTACAGAATAAGAATAAGGAGTTGATAAAACTGATTGAAATTTGTCAGGTAATAAGGACCAAGGCATTACTTTCACCTTACAAAATCATGGAGTTATGACAAGTTTATTAATTATAAAGTCTAAAATATCTGATTTCTTTGTCCTATTTCTTCCTTAATAGAAGAAAACAAGATCTTGGATAAAATGCACCGCCAAAAAGTTGATGAAGTTGAAAAGCTTAGCCAGACTGTATGAGAGCTAGAAGAGGATGTTCTTGCAGGTGGCGCAGCAGCAAATGTTGTGACGAATTACCAGCAAAAAGTGCAAGAGATGAACATAATGTTTTTTGTTTGCTAACAAGCTTTAAAGCTGTTCTAGTTCCTATACTGATTCATTTGTGTATAACTTTATTAGGTAGAGAGGAAAACCCTTGATCGGGAACCAGCACGAGCAAAAGTTACTGCCAACAGGACTGCAGTTGTCTTAACAGATGAATGGAGAGATGCTAATGACAATCTGGATGAAAAACCAAATGGCTTCCCGAATGTTGAAGGTGATGATGACTCTGTCATTGTGCATGGGCAGCGACAGAAGCTTATTTTGCTCATGACATAATGCATCAATTCAAGTTCTTTCCTAACAATATTTCTTATGTTTTTAGGTCTATATTCACAGAGTGGTAAAACAACACGAGCTTCTACTAATGGGTGCTGCATCGCGATGCTCTCACCTATTCCAGGTACTTGTTTTCTTTGTAGCAAACAACATACTTTTTTTTATCTTAGTTCAATTCCAAATTCCCCCCAAAAAGGCTCATTGAAAGCCACAACGGCTCCTCTCTATGCTTATGTTCAAGATGTTTGCCCTAATTACTTCTTTATATGATTCATCTGACTAAAGTACTGCATTGTTCCATTTATCAAAGCATCAGTCCTTGTTTTATTATTTCCTTCTTTGTGTTGCATCCTGCTTAGTGATAGCATCCCCGATAGGTAGGAAGCATGGCCATTCCAAATTCAGTATTGTTGTCCGTGTCACATATTGTGTCACATTATGGTGCAGTCGTACATGCGGCACATATCTAACACGACACTGATACTACATAATACATCATAACACACCGAAATTGGTCCAATGTCCTTGTTGTCCTGTTTGTAACATGTATCATATTTTTTTCTTGCAAGATAGATTGTTAGCCTTTACCTGGCGATCATTGATGATTCAAGCCATATCGGTTACACGTCATAGGATTTCGTTTGGACATTTTATAAAATAGTTAGCAACGGATGTTGATGCGCATCATTCAGCTGACCCCATTATGACATGACAGGCTTGAATAATAATATCAAATATGCTCAGGTTTTTACTGGCATCGAATTCTTTTGATGAAAACTGTGAATTATTACTCTGATATTTTTAACCGTTGATTGAACAACATGAGAACAAGGAGGGCCTAGAATTGTTGAAGACAACTATTGCAAAAGCTAGATACATTGGCAAAGTATGCCACACAACTTGCACATATATATACTCTGACCATAACTTACACATATATATACTCTGACTATAACTTATCATTGATGTCTCTCCTTTACTTTTCTGTTTGTATAAAAGCCATGTATTAATCCACATAACTTGTACATATAATACTCTGACCATAACTTATATATATATATATATATATATATATATATATATATATATATATATATATATATATATATATATATATATTACAAAGTAAAAGACACATCTTTCTTGAAATTAAGATCATACGTCTTTCCTTCTCGTTATAGAATTCTGAAGCAGCTACGTCCATACCAATGACAACCTGATAAGTTCAGAGTATATATATATATATATATATATATATATATATATATATATATATATATATATATATACTCTGAACTTATCAGGTTGTCATTGGTATGGACGTAGCTGCTTCAGAATTCTATAACGAGAAGGAAAGACGTATGATCTTAATTTCAAGAAAGATGTGTCTTTTACTTTGTAAATTATGATTCAAGAAATATAGTGTTGTGAGATGGCTTTCTGTCTACTGTTGTGGTTTCTAGTCGCTAGACTCCGACTAGCTTAACATTATTCTTTTGCTGCAGAACAATGATGGTTCTCAGAAAACATTTGGGGATAGTTTGAAAAATGTGTACAAGTCCTTCGTTTCTGACTATCCCATTGTATCCCTAGAAGATCCTTTCGACCAGGATGATTGGAGCCACTTTGCTACTAAGATGACTGAGGAGATTTGACAACAAGGGAAATTGTGGGAGATGTTCTTCTGGTCACAAACTCCACAGTAAATTTTGGCTAGGAAGGTCATTAGAAATAAAATAAAATAAAATCATTGCAAAATCATATTGATTTCACCTTATATCTGTTTTAATGTTTTAAAGGGTTGCCTAGGAAATAAACGAGAAGGCTTGCAATGCTCTTCTCCTTAAGGTAATAATGTTTGAAATATTTAATTATAAACTAACATCGGTGGTTGCGGTTTGCAGTGGTGAAACTGAGGACACATTCATTGCTAATATCGCAGTTGGTCTGTCAACGATATAGTGGTTCACTGGACAAAACTGTGAGGGTACAATATTATACTTTTCCCATATATGTATCAACATCTTCGTGTGTTTTTGAAATTGAAACCTTCATCTACATGAACAGGTTTGGACTGCTCGAGACAAAAATATCTCATGTGTAGAAGTTCACGCTATGAGAGATCAAGTTCATATAATCTAATTTTTGCAAACTCGACAGTATAGTAAAATGTTATATTTTGATCAATAAAAGATTATTTTGTAAATTATATATTGTTGAACGTAAAATGTTAATTGGAGTATGGTTTAATTACTCAATATGAAGCCGGTTGAATACAAGTGCATGACAAATATATTCAAATTATATTTTTTTAAATGGCTTTATCTATACCGACGTTTATGTTAAAACATTGGAAAAAAATTGGGAAAAGGTTGGAAAAGCAAATTACGTTTTTGCAAAAGGTGGGGAAAAGTTTAGTTTCCAACGTTTTTATTAAAACGTTCGAATTTTTTTACCCATTATTACACAATTTTCAACGTTGATTAAACGTTGTTGCAAACGTCGTCTTAACCTATACCTACTTTTATCTAAAACATCGTAAATTTTCGACTGCGGCAATGACGACGTTTGTCGTAAACGTTGAAAAAATGTCGAGAATTCCTATGCCAACGTTTTTGACATTTTTTCCGACGTTTATAAAACGTTGGAAAAAATCAATTTTCTTATAGTGTTCTCGGTGACGTTCAAGAATATATTAAGGCTACGTCCAAAACTAAAGAATAATATACTGCGAGTCATTCATGACGGGAGGCACACGAGTTTGTGGCTTGACCCATGGTTACAACATGAGAGCTTAGTTGATAAACTAGGCAGGCCGACTTTTAAAATTATGGGTAGCACAGAGGCGCTAAGTGCCATAATTCAGAATGGAGTTTGGATGAAGGAGTCGAGACAGGTAAGCAGTTGGTTCAAAGAGGAAATAGAATCCATAATCTTGGATAGGGAGGCGGATATGGACTGCTGGGTATGGAAGGGCACTCAGAAAAGGAGTCTTCTCGAGCAGTAGAGTATATGACCAAGAGCGGCCACATAAGGCAAAGACAGGTTGGGCGGATGTGGTATGGGTTAAGGGAGCGTCCATTAAGATGCAAATGTGTATCTATAAAGCCGTTCGTGACAGGCTATTAATTAAGGCACGACTACTCAGGTTTGGCGGTATAAATTACGAGTACGGCTTGTGTTCTTTGCGACAGCGAGAAGGAGACGCTAGATCACTTATTTTTCAAGTGCCACACGTCTGGATACATATGGCAACATTACAGAGTACAAATGGGAATGCCGAACAGTCGGAGAGAAGGAATTCAAGAAATTATTGAAGAGGTGAGGGCGTTGAAAATAAGAGGAATGGATATGTACGATAAAGGGAGAATCAAGCTTCTGTCCGCGGTCTGGCACGTGTGGCATGAAAGAAATAGAAGAATATTCGAGGGGAGAAGAACTACATTATCGGGCATCATCAACAATATTGACATTGATATTAGCTATATGAGTCGTAATTAATAGCTAGGAATACTCGTATTCCTGTTTAGATATTATAATTGTACCAGTTTTATTAATAAAAATTATCCTTGCTTCAATATATATATATATATATATATATATATATATATATATATATATATATATATATATATATATATATATATATATATAATTTAAAATATATTATTGAGATATTTAAATAGATTATTATATTTTTTTTCTTTTTAGAATGTTAGAGAATTTTTAAATCCTCCATAGAATTTAAGAGAATCTTATTTCTGTGCAGTTTTTCATGTGTAAATAATGCATAATATATAATTATATTAAAATAATTACAAACAAATAGATTTATGTAGAAATAAGTAATAATTGTTTATTATTTGAGGCTATATGTGTTGGAGTTATAAATTCTTAATTTTAGATAGATGGTTTTCCTGTCCGTAGTTGAGCAGTTTTTTTTTGAAAAATTGCATCAGAAGCATAGAAGTTTCAAAAAATTGCGTAAAAGAAAAGAAGTTTGGTGTAATTGCAAAAAGGGAAACGTTGTGCCCCAAAATAAGGCGTAAAAAAATAAATGTCCTAAATTCAGGCGTCAAAACTTTGAATGGGTTAATTAATATAACCGAATTTCTTAACCACACCCCAAATTCCTGTCTCTGATAACCAAACTTAACCACAGCCAATAAAATATCAAATAAATTTTGACGCCCCAAAATAGGGCGGTTATTTTTTTTAACACCCCATAGATGGGAATTTTTTTAAATTTTAGGCGCCCTATATTTTGGCGTATTTTTTCCCGCCACCACCTAAGATGTTGCCGCGTGTGCCTTCACTGCGGCCGCATGTTGCTCCGCTGCCGTGTGGCTCCTTCAGCCTGCCCGTGTGCGGCCGCGTGGCTCTTCCCTCTTCTTTTCATGCAGCGAGCGCTGCGTTTAATATTGCTTTTAACTTTTACTTCTTTTGAGGCTGCTTTTGACCGAATTGATTGAAGGTTTTGGATTATATTGTTGACCGAAACTTTGAAAGTGTGCTTATATACTGGTATGAAGAGAAGTGCACTATTGTCATGACCCGCTCCCGAATAATCGGACACGAGTCGGACATGCCCAGCCTTCGTCGTTAGACACGACGAAGTAAGCTGTACCAAGCTAGGGAAAACTACCCAGATAACATGAATGTGTACAATCACAGCATCTATAAAACGTTCCCAGAATGATCACCATAATCCATCAATCATAATATCATAAAAGTACTGGAAAATACTATGAACTCACAACATACAATATCTAGAGGAAGATCTAAAATAATCTAAACCTAAAACCTCAAGCTAAGTCATGGCTCCATCATGCTCAGCTAATATCCTGGGCTCTGGCCCATAGAGTAGAATGGTACCCTGCAAGTACACCTGCAATATATCATAGTCAGGAGCGGAGCTAAATATATCCAAGGAAATGAACATGAACATCATGGTATTGAAATAAATACAGGAAAAATATAAAGTACAAAAATGAGAACATGACATGAAACCTGAACATGAATACTGAAAAGTAAATACATGGAACATGAAATAAAACGTGAACATGAAATACGCAATGAACATGACGTATGCAATATATCGAAATACATCTAGAGTGTGTGATCGGCTTGGGTAGATTCAGGGAACATGAAATGGTACGGCTTCGGTCCCGCGTGCACGATGCGGGGCCTAAGCTATTCACATAAATAGTAACTCGGGTTTGATCACACATCTGTAGTATTTTTCCTCCAAGACACAAGTAAACTCAAGAAACAAGATACAAGACAATCCCGTGAAATATCGTGTCAACAAGAAGATACAAGCATGAATACAGGACATGAAGTAATGGACAAGTCCGAGGAGTATACTTTCCTTGCTCAGGGTGATCGAGAATGGGTAGTAAAGCGGGAAACCTTCCTCAAGAATAGGTACAAGTTGGTTAAGATCAATTTCTACCATTGGTTAGATATTGCCAACTAATTTCCTATTTAGGTTTGGTGTCAACTTAAATGTATATAGGAAGCTAGTTATTATTATTATTATTTTAAGATAAGAAAATAGTTTAAATTTATTTAGGATCACTACTAACCTTAAAACACTACTTGCTTATAGATTAGGTAGCCTCTTAGACTGGATAATATTAAATATAAAAGTATTACTATCTACACTACGTAAATATTCATGAAATCTATTCTAATGGTGATTAATTACTTAATCACTATTTTTCCAATAAGCAGAATACTTATAAAATAAGAGTTTAAATTTATTTAGGATCACTACTAACCTTAAAACACTACTTGCTTATAGATTAGGTAGCCTCTTAGACTGGATAATATTAAATATAAAAGTATTACTATCTACACTACGTAAATATTCATGAAATCTATTCTAATGGTGATTAATTACTTAATCACTATTTTTCCAATAAGCAGAATACTTATAAAATAAGAGTTTTAAACCCATAAAACAGAATATGTTATACGGCCCAGCTTAATAAAATTAATTAGAAATATTATGGTTATTTACAAATATAGTTAATATCATTTCCTGAAATCACTATCAAAATTATTAAGGCAATTAATCAAACTGAATGATACAATAAACAATTTTGAACCTAAGAACAATCCAACTCAACTCATAAATCCAGAATTCCCACTCAGTTTACCACTAGCTATTACTCAACCCAGCAATCAATTTGTAAAGTCAAAGTCTAGCAAGCTCTACCAGTGCCAATAAATACAACACAGTTATTTAGCCAATCTAGCATTTTACGCAGGAGACCAAGACCAATCGTACCCATATATAATCCAACCATGAACTAAGCTATAATATGGATTCATTTCAACTTCAACCCGCGCCACATCTAACTTCAACTACTGTCCCTACCATATATTCCAATGCTAACACCAACCCACATCATAAAACCAAACCTGCAATATACAACCCAGAAATCGACCAAAGTATACAAATCAGGATGTTTACAGAACATCTCACTAAAAAAAAAAAAATCTATAATGTAGGGAAAACTTCAACCATGAACAGAACTCCGAAAGTTCGAATTCCATACGCCCCAAACGCCACCTGCAACCTCCAACCAATTAGACACGATACACCTAGACTCCAGTTCAGACCAACTGCACACGACCCCAACACAAAACCAGAGCTTAAATTTCTACTGCTACTAATCAATACCAACTCAAAAGAAATGAGCAAGAATATACAATTTGAAATTAAACAAATAATGAAAGAATAATTTACACAATTTATCAAATCCAAATTAAGCTTCAACCTAAATTAACTTCCAACCCTGCCACGGTCAACTTCTATCCGAACATGATCTGGACACGGCTATAGGTCTTGCGTCTAACCGAGCACGGACACACTCCACTTCTTGGACACGGATGTACATCCGGACACGGCTTGCTCGAACACACCCATATGAACATAGATCATAGTTACACACCACGAACCCGCATATAAGACACGTCTTGGACACGAACACATCTAGCCGACATAAGTCACAACACGACACTACTGTTCCTGGCCAAACTCGCACTTAAACACAGTAATAGAGAAATAATAATTGACAGAAAAATATCATAAGTACCTGGAATAGATAGGTTCCAACTGATCGGCTGGACTAGGGAAAATTCATGTCCGACACGTCCTCTATGTTCTCTGATACGAACAGGCCTGATTCAAACATTTAAACAAATGACCCGTGAGCATAATCTCAGAAGTATCTATGATGACTTCCCGAACATAGCTCGACTCAAATTCTCAGAAACTTTTAAGAAGATTTGACAAAGAAAATCAAGAATCACTCACAATTTGGAAACTGTTATGAATTGAACTTCAAAATTCCAACCGATCACCAGATCTAAACAAAACTCCTACAACAGAGTTCGATCATCGAAAAGAAAACTAATTCATCCAGAATCGGCAAAATTAATTCCAAATCAAAGAATTCATGGTTGAAGAGGATATATACTTACTTCTGAGACTTGGATTGAAAGGACGTAGATATACTCACCGGAACTAGTCGCGCACAATCATCGTCATCGCCTTCGTAGATGTTGGAGATCTCACGCTGTCGGAGAACAAGTCGTGTCGCTGAAATCTGCCACGTACAATTGATCACCAGCGCGTGTCGCCAAACCCGCCTCAAATGGCCGCCGCTCGCCGTCGATCAGACAAGAGTTCGCAGACTGTCAGAGGGATACTGACAGATCGTCCCGATCTAGATGTGCAAATTGCTTGATTATAGCCAGGATCAAGAAGAGAACAATGTTTTCAAAACGAAATTGAAAAGAACTCACCGATCTCTTGTCAGAGTTGGGACGTCGGATCAGAGATCACCACGGGGAATGCTCGGTTGATGCGGTGGAGATGACTTCTCGCCGGAGGAAGCTTCATCGTCGTTCGCCATGAATCCTCAAACCTAGGGTTAGGGTTTGAGTTCAGGAGATTTTTGCGGAGGAAGAGGAATTGGGGAAGCTCGATTTTTCTCAGGCATAGTAAAATGAAACTTTCTTTCTCTCTCCTCTTCTTCTTTTCATATATATACAAAGAAAGTAAAATGGTAATTTCACACTTAAGCCCTCATTGAATTGCATTTTACAAAAATCACACACAGTTGTTAGAGTTAGTTATAATTGTTTAAAAAGTTGTTAGGAAGGTTGGGGACCACCATAGTTAGTTAGTAGCTTGGGAAGCACTCCTAATACATTAGTTTAACTAACAATAATATAATAATTCAATTACAGTATCCAAGCATAACAATTACTAACAAACTTGACTATCATTTGTTAAAATTTCAAATTAGTCAAAAATTTATGAAACCGGAGAGGTGGGGTTACAACTATTTGTCGGAGCAAGAGAAGCCACTGCTTATCGGAGCAAGAAAAGAGAAGCGGAAGAAAAAGGAGGAAAGGAAGAGAGTAGCAGGAGACAGGAGGAGAAGAACAACCATCTATATCAAATAAAGGTAATGTTGAAGATTTTTTTTAGTGAAAGTATTATGTATAACCAATAGGTAAGTAGTTTCCTCAATGTTGTTTCGGAGATTCCGAAAAAAATTACGCCTTAAAGAAGGGCGTAGACTTTACTGTAAATTCATGTATATTTTAAGTCTTTAAATATTGGTTAAATTAACGTATAATATTCTTTTTTTATCAATTTTATAGATGGATGTTCGAAATGACGGGCGCGACGGGCGCGTATTTTTCTTTCCAAAATAAACTTCCCTCCCAAACATATTAACCTTCTAAACGTAAAATAATAACCTTCTAAACGTAAATGTAATTCTAAACGTAGATTAAACTAACGAATTACCATTTTTTTTCTAATGCCCAAATCTAGGGCATAAAAATTTAAACATCCTATTTTGGGGTGTAACGATTGTTTGCAAAAACAAAAGTTTTATTTCTACAAACTAAGAAAGAAAGAAAGTACAATAGTACAATTGATTTTGGGAAAGTACAACTATAGGAATCTGACCAGAAGACGATCACTTTATCCCTTGGACGATATGATTTTGAAGACACAAGCCTATGAAAGATGCAACAACACTTTGTCAGTAGATTATGATCATTAGTCATGCCTTAGAACTGATTTGAAACTCTATTTACAGAGTTCTTGAAATAACTGTTAAGTAGTTATTTCGAGTGACGCACACTTCAGGTTGCGCACCTCTTGTCCAGTTGTGCGAGCGATTACTTCAACTGCTGGGGACGCGTGGCATCATTTCAGAGAGATGCGCGTGGTCGTGGGCAGTGTAGGGGCCACGTTCTTCGAGATTAATGGCATGCACGCCACATCATCCTGCTTTTAGATATAAAATTTGATCAAGTGGTGCCAACTAGCCAGGTTGCGCGCGGGCGCAACTCAACAACTGGCACCTCTGACTGAGTCTTCTGTACTGTACTGATTAATTTGCGTACCACTTGACGACTTGCGCGGGCCAGCTGTCAGCATGTACGCACAAGTCGTCAAGTGGCACGCGAATTAATCAATACAGTACAGAAGACTCAGTCAGAGGTGCCAGTTATTGAGTTGTGCCCGCACGCAGCCTGGCTAGTTGGCGCCACTGGATCAAATTTTATGTCCAGAAGCAGGATGATGTGGCATGAATGTCACTAATCCCAAATAATGGGCCCACTATACTGCCCATGACCACGCACATCTCACTCAAATGATGCCACGTGTCCCCAGAAGTTGAAGTAACCGCTCATGCAACTGGACAAGAGGCGCGCAACCTGTAGTGCGCGCCACGCAGAATAACTACTTAACAGTTATTTCAAGAACTCTATAAATAGAGTTTCAAATCAGTTATAAGGCATGACTAATGATCATAATCTACTGACAAACTGCTGTTGCATCTTCCAGAGGCTTGTGTCTTCGATATCACATCGTCCAAGGGATAAAGTGATTTTCTGATCAGATTCCTATAGTTGTACTTCTCCAGAAATTAATTATACTTTTATAATTTTTTTCGTTTTTAGTTTGTAGAAATCAAACTTTTATTTTTGCAAACAAAATGACGACTCTGCTGGGGACGACTTTCTCCTCTAACGAGAAAGTGACAACTCAATGTGATACCGCATCGATCGGTAAGACGCATATGTCACGCCCCAGAACCAGAATACTGGAGAGCGGGAGAATGACTCAGCCAGCTATGTATTACGGGTAGATGAATACCGTATAATACGATCAATACTGTCTAAAAGACGAGGGGGTGCATACTACTTGAAAGTCTCACTATGGTCACTTCACATCTATTGTCTCAATCATTCAAATAAGAAACAAAAATAGAGAACATGTAAGATAAAGCAGTAAGGCGTCCCAAACGCTCAGTCAAAATGTTTTCGATATCTGGCTTTACAAAACATAGCCAGATGATGTAGCAAAGTATACACAATTGTTATCAGCTACAGTCTGACTTAATTACAATTATGTAAAAGTAAGAACAAGACAATTCGACTAATATGTCGGTGCCAAACGACAAGGTATTAAGTAAATAACAAAACGAGTGGGGAAGTAAGGAACCCACTCGAGTTCCCCTGCGATCATCCCTCTAGTATTGACCATCTTGGAGGTGGAAGTAAGCTGAGTCCTCGGGAACCGGCTCTAGATCTGGCCATGCAAAACCAGAGAGGTTAGACCTCTAATAGCAAGTACCGCAATGAAGCACGATATGAGAAATTTAAACTAGTAAATAAGAGAATATAATAATAGATATCTGCTTGCTACTGGGATTCACATAACATCACGACACTTCGAACCAACCTTCCAACCAAACAAGGACAGAAGTTGGCCCGTCATGTCTCGACACTCTGATCATCTCAGTTAGTCAACAGAGTAGGTACAGTACACAACCAAATCAATTTAAACGGCCATGCAACTACTACGGCTTGCTATTGTGGGTTCCAAGTTATCTTGGAAATATACGATAAAGGATTTCTCAGTTCTTACTATGTGCAAGCAAGGCTAGTCTACCCAGTCAATCAATTGTGCCAATCATGAATTAAACGAGTCCCAGCGGGACGCCCGTCATCAATATATAATAAATAATATAAGCAGATACCGCTCCTTGCCCGTGTTGACAGATTTGCAGTATCTGTGGGAACCAGCCGGCCTGTCGGGCACTAATAGTCCCAAAGACGGCTGCCATGTAAGAACTCGGGAATCTATTCTCTCCATGCAATCATTATTTTATTTAACTTAGTAGCCTCTATGTTAAGTGAAATTTCATGCCGTGGATCATGGTCATTCAGAATGAGTACTTCCGTACAAAGTACGATATGTCCAACTCTACAACGATACCTGTGCGGTTAGGTTGTAGGTCTTACATAGCGTAATGCAACAATTAAAACTAACCACGGAATAAATCATCCCTTAACCATAAAGTACACATGCTGCTTTTGTAGAAAAATATATAAATTGAAGCCTGTATATGCCTGTATGCCAATATTCGAGATCGGCCAATCGATTACAATAGTTCATAATTAATATGAACGTGTCTCATTAATTCAATTCAATAAGACGACTAGTCAGTCTCTTAGTTTCGGAGGAACGCATGATCAATTATTAGTCAAGGTCATAATTAATATCAATCAATGTTAATTCGGGACAAGAATCAGTCAAAAGGCATCATGGGCTAGAGTTCATGCGGCCGGAAAATTATAGAAGTTCATGCGGCTGAGAATGCATATGTGGTCAGGATCTCATGCGGCCAGGAAGTGCCATACGGCCACGAAAAATAGCAGTCAACAGCATGTGACCACGGAAAACAGCATGCGCCAGGAAACAGCATGCGCCAGAAAACAGCATGTGTCAGGACAGCATGCGCCAAGAAACAGCATGTGCCAGAAAATAACATGCTCCAAGAAACAGCATGTGCCAGGACAACATGCGCCAAGAAACAACATGGGCCAGGAAACAGTATGCGCCAAGAAACAGCATGTGCCAGGAAACAACATGCGCCAAGAAACAGCATGTGCCAGGAAACTGCATGCGCCAAGAAACAGCATGTGCCAGGAAACAGCATGTGCCAGGAAACAGCATGCGCAAGGACAGCATGTGCCAAGAAACAGCATGTGCCAGGAAACAGCATGCGCCAGGAAACAGCATGCGCCAGGAAACTGTATGTGCCAGGAAACAGCATGCGCCAGGACAACATGCGCCAGCAAACAGCATAGCAACAGCTTTTTGCCAGCAAGCAGCATGCGACCAGAAACAGCATACGTCAGGACAGCATGCGCCAGCAAACAGCATGGCAACAGCTTTTTGCCAGTAAGTAGTATGCGTCCAGAAACAGCATGCGTCAGGACAGCATGCGCCAGCAAACAGCATGGCAACAGCTTTTTGCCAGTAAGCAGCATACGCCCAGAAATAGCATGTGCCAGGACAGCATGCGCCAGCAAACAGCATGCGCCAGCAAACAGCATGGCAACAGCTTTTTGCCAGCAAGCAACATGCGCCCAGAAACAGTATGCGCCAGCAAACAGCATGGCAACAGCTTCTTGCCAGCAAATAGCATGCGCCAGAAAATAGCATACACTGCTCATCTTCCCCAACCAGCCTCCAATGGCCATGAAAATCTATGAACCAAAAGACCATAAATCACATAAAATAAGTCGAAATCATGACTTCCAATAGTCTAAATTGGGTAGGATCAAATTCCCTACAACATGGAACCATCAAAACTTGAAAAATAACAAAGTTACTAGATCAAAACCTAAAAATTTCGAAAATTTATTAAACTTAGATCTACATAAAATGAGCCATGGGAATTGAAAATACTAAGTACTAAAGTTTCTAAGAATCTTGAGAGGAAGATAATGGAACAACAAAAATGAAAATCCATCAAGAAGCAAGTTGGCACTTGCCTAGCCCTCCTAGGTTGGTGGGGGAGTTATGAGGAAGAAGAAGAGTAATGAGAAGAAGTAATGAAGAGAGAGAGAAAGAGAATGAGACTTTAAATGAAGGAGTGGTGGTAGGTGGGGAGTTGGGTTCATGTTGAACCATCCAAGGCCGAAAAATAAACCAACTCGGGCCGAACCCAAAAGCAAAGCAGAAAGTAAAATGCTGAAAGTAAAATTGCAGGAAAATTAATTAACGTGAAATTAAAGGAATTTTAAATACAGAACAATACATGATATATATATATATATATATGTATATATATATGTATATATATATATGTATATATATATGTATATATATATATATATATATATATATATATATATTAAATAAATATATTAAAATAGTACATGAATTAAAATACGTATTCTGGGAACGGAAAGTGACATCTCTACCCTCCTTAGAAAAATTTTGTCCTCGAAATTTTAAATCCAAGCAGGATAGAAACATCGAAGCTAAACTAATCGAAGTATAAGCAATTGAGTAAGCAATCATTCTACAATGCCAATTGCAAGTAACATATCTATGTTTAACTATCGACGACACCAAGCAATTCTACTCATAAGGTGACGAGCATGAGGAGTTAAGACAATCAAGGTATACAGAAAGAGATATACCTTGTGAGTCAAACAGGTGCGGATACCGTGATCGGATGTCATCCTCACGTTCCCACGTTGACTCCCCTAAAGAGTGATGACCCCAAGCAATCCGGACAAGGCTAATTGTTCGGTTCTTGAGTATTTTCTCTCTTCGGTCCAAAATAGACACATGCTGTTCCTCGTAAGACAGGTTGGTACCAACAACCAGCACTACACCAAAATAAGCCTTTTGGAACGGAGGAACTCCGTTCCAAATAATTTTTGGAACGCCTATATTGTGTGCCTATTTTTGGGCTGCCAAATTTCTTGGAACGGAACTAAAGCGTTCCAATAAACGCATTTTGGAACGAAATTAAAGCGTTCCAATAAACACATATTGGAACGGAATAAAAGCGTTCCAGAATATGCATATTGGAACGCTTTAGTTATGTTCCAAATTTGGAACACCACATTTGCGTGCCTAATAAAGGGTTTCATGCTGGTTTCTACTACGTTAACTGGAACGGCAAAAAAATGTTCCAATGTTGGAACACCATAAATGTGTTCCTAACAAAGCATTTTAGAATATATATATTTCCCATTCACAGTAACGACTAAAAAGTGTACCTGTAGCAAAGCGTTCCTAACCAAAAAATTCAAAAAAAAAAATTTGCACCAATTAGTGGAATGGCTAAAAAATCGTTTTATTTTTTGAGGGAAAAAAATCTAAATAACATAGAGAGAACATATTACAATATAAGTGGTTATGCTACATTTCAAGAAAATCTAAGAAAGTTTGTAACAAAGTAACAATTGACAATATGTTGCAATCTTAAGATTTTAATGTAACTCATTTAAACGAAAGTAAACGAACTTCCAACCACAGCACGTACAAGTACATACAAAATAGTTCATGTTAAAGCTACATTGTTAATACAACTTTACTAAACTATCATGCTAAAGTAATGTTCGAGATATGTGAAAACACTTTGAGCAGCATAGACTAATCTCTTCTCTGACGCTTGACGTTCTTGTTAGTAATCGAAGACCTGGAACGGAGATTACCGAGTAAGCAAAAATGTGATAACCTGCAAACATTTCAAATATTGTTTAAAATCATGACAATAATTTGACCACAAAAACTTATTCATTTAATGAGACACAAAGAAAAGAAAATAATGCCAAAATTGGGGATACTATCCCCTAAAAAGTTTAGTAAATGCCACTCTAATTAGAAGCAGTAATTAGAGCTTGACTTAGCCAGTTTTCTTTCTCAATAAATTAAGTAGTAACACTTTACCTGGATATCCGGAGGACTTCTTTGTATGTCCCAATTTCTTCTAAAGGAATCATAATTTTAATCACTAAAGGTCCTACGAAACAAAATAGCTATATTAGTAGACATTAAGGATAGTAAAAAATCTAAAAATATGCCATGCAAAATGAATTCTATCTAAGCGATCATAATTGAAAATGAGAAACAAGTTGCTAGTATTGCTATTTATTAAGATATCAATTTTGTAGGAAAGAAGTCTTGTTCCATAGGCACATCATGAAATCAATCGACAAACAAACAAACAAGAAAGGTAATCAATTCATGTATTTTTAATCATTGAAAAAGTATCATAAGAAAAATACTCACAAATTAATGCTTCCATAAATTTGATGTGTGATTTGGGCCACACAAAAAAATTCGTCAACTCCTACTTCTTTAATTGTTTTTGCATCGGGAGTTTCTTTGTAGAGCTTCGCGGAAAAAATCTTTCGGACAGACATGCTCACCTTCATTTCATATTGAGGGTCTAGTTGATAATTATGACAATTACCTCGATGTATTGGATCAATTACTTCTTTTGCAACTGCAACACAATTCCAATTCCAATCAAACAATTCACACAACCTTGCCGTGGAAGTTGGTTTAGTGCTTGCCGAAGTCGTTGAATCCTTTTCCCTTTCGTCCAAAGATGGCCCACGTGCATTGTTTATCATCATTGGAGGCATGGGTATTGATTTCCCAATAGTTGCTTGCAGTTGTGGGAGCACGGGTGTTGATATCCCATCTGCCTGGGACATAGGAATGGGTGATGATGACCCACCTGCATGGGGCATAGGCACGTGTGTTGATGACCCACCAGTAGACTGGGGAATAGTTGCTGGTGGCCCACCAATCTGTGACTGCGGTACAATAAAAAAAAAATTAAGAATATAAATTTTCATATTATGATAGGCATGTAGTTATTATCTTTTATACTTTCATATAAGTTGGTTATCTCACCTTACAAAAATCAAAAATAAAGTTAACCTTTGTCTGCATCTCATCAACCTTCTTTTTCAGACCCTCCCTCTCACCTTTTTCCTCGGTGTACATGATATGAGCATGAAGGGTAGCATCATACTTTCTCTTAGAAACAAAGCTCCCAACACCTGGCAATCCTTTCACTTTCTTGCCAAACACTTGAGTCAAAGGATCATTATCAATTGATAGAGGGTGAACGCTATTGTTGTCGCTTTCACTTTGTGTGGATTCAACAAGTTTCTCTTTGACTAATTTCTGTAATATCATTTGTAAGAAAAGCTAACGTTAAATTAAATGCAAGGTGATAACAAAGTTTTAGGTGACCTCACCATAAACGGTTCAGCACTAGGTAGCGTAGTTCTATCCTTTCTTGTATGAGTTTCTATCCACACTTGAGTCCGTGTAATAGGGATAGTAGGATCTTCCCGCTTTGCCTTCTGGATAAATCATGGGTTAGTTTTGAGGCGTAAGCTTAAAATTGGAAATACAAAAATTATAAAATGCTAATGTTGGTTCTAGAAGAAATTACCATCTCATACTCTACCATTGCACTGCTCTTACGACCCCCAGTATGGCCATACACACTATGTTTTCTACTTTCAACGGCCATAGCTCTTCTTTTTAGTTGTTTATCATCAACCTCATTGATACAAAATTGCTCCCAGTCTTCCTTTCTAATCCCATTTGGAATAGCCATCATTTTCGCCTCCAAATTTGGTTGCTTATCCAAATGATCCTTTCTCAATGTATGCTTTAGCTTCCGGAACGCATCTGGCATTGATCTTTCAATATCTTTCCTGAGATAACCTGGGATATCAAATTCTGCCTGCAATTAAAATGCTTTATTAAAAGAGAAATAAAAATATGTCAACTACAAACTTTCTGAAGGATGATAATGACACTAACATGCCTTCTATAGACAATGGAATTCACATTAGCCATACCCCAGGTCCTGAAGAGACTAAAACAGCAGTGAAATTGTTTCAAATGTGGAGAGCAACTGGTGTTTCTACCTTGGAATAATAACAATGTGTTCAAGTTGCCATTAGCCAACTGGTATAGCAGCACCCATTAACAAAATATAAGAGAGATTAAACCATCAACGATACTTGTACAGACATACTGATTCATAATATAGCAACCAAGAAAAATCATATCTTAAACACAAAAGCAATTAAACTTCATCCAGTTAGAACCGAGCTAAAGAATGGGTATTTAACAAGTAATCCTAATTGGAGAGATTAAACCAAATCAGTCCCAACACTAACAAGAAACCAAAAGCCAATACAAATTGATGGAAACAAAACACCTTGGTACTTCTCACGTGAACAGTTAATTGAGTAATTGGTTGCGCCAAGTAAAAGTGAATATGAAGGCCTTAGAAGGGGGCTAATTAGCTACTTATCACTAAGACTGAAACAAGATCGCTATAAAAATCAATGAGTTGATATATTTTATTGAATACAAAGGAATTGATGTCATCCATAGAGAATCCTACATCAATTGCTTCTGTTGTATCCTAGGTTGCATAGGCACAAACAAAGATTCGGATACAGACATACTAATTCATAATTCAGAATACAGCTCTTTTAGAAAATTTAGGATCCAAGTACTGCATGTATGGTTATATATATACACATAAACACACATATACACATACATTTTATATATATTGGATCTTATACACATACATTCTTTATTTGAAAATTTAAATATGGCTTTTACTGATACCTGTCATGCTCTTTATATGATACCCATCAAGGATACTTGTACACCATCTATGAATGATACTCTTAACCATTGAAGGATGTGTTACCCAAGCCTATAAGTAGAAATCAAGTATATAGTTAATGCATGACTTAGATTGCAGCAAATCTTTAGGAAGGATAAGACATCTGTCCTGCCAGTGTACGTTGTTATACCTGGGCCACTGTTATCAAACCTACCACAATAAACTCAGTCTACCTCTTGAAGAAAATTCTGCATCCACCAATAAACCTATTTTCTCATTGTCTTGTTTAATAACCACCAGCTAAATCTATAAATTTTAATATAATTATCTCCCTTACATCTCGCTGCCAGTCTTTGCACAGATTCGAGAATTAACCCAGTCCCAACACAATTTCAATTCCACTCACTTTCAGAAGGGATTCTCTACCCATTTTGTAGCTATTGGAGTAGGGAGCAAGGTTGCCATCCAGATGAAAGTAGACCTGTTACTCCAAGAATTAAAGGCAATTGTTCAAATCATCAAAACAGAAACTAAAAGCTCTAGCTTTTACCCGGATGACCAACTTCTTATAGCAGATCAAGGAGAACCTGGCCAAATTAGATGTAAAAACCCAAACTGCAAGCTTCTTTTCAATTGCTCAACTGACTGAGGGCTCTACAGGTGCAATTAGCTTTTGTACACATGATGCTAACCTAGTAAACATGGACCAAGCCTAATCCGGTGTCGTGTCGGACACAGCACACAGAACCCAATATACACTAGGTCACACAAAAATGCCGTGTCCATGCAGCTTCTCCGTGTTGTGTTGTGTCCATGTCCATGTCCATGCCCGTGCAACATAGATGCTAACAATTCAGGTTACAAATTGATGCATTAGAAAGAATGGAAAAGGAGAGTAAAGGAAAGCATCAAACATAAAAGAGGACATTCCATTAACATAAAGGAAAGCATGACATATAAATGAAGATCTTTTGCATTCAGATTACATAATGCTTCACTAGAAAGAATGGGAGAGGAGTATAGGAAAGCATGAAACCTACAAGAAGATATTCACATATGTAAAAAGTGCATTGCATTTCATCTTAGATAATGATAAGTAGCCTCTCCACTATGTATACATTCGAGTTTATTTAATAGAAGCCTCTAGTTTGGAAACTAACAATCTCAAGAGCATCAAAAGTTCGACAGACTAAAGGAAAGCTCGGGTTTCAAAAAGAAAGTAATTACATACTGGCCATATGGGGTCTCAATAAAATAATAAGCCTGAGATGGAAAAAAGGCCAATAAAAAAATTTGAAATTCAACTTTAGAAATAATTGGGACTGCTTTCAAGGAAATTTATGATGAAATGTGAATTTGTCTATAGGTTGCCATAACTAACAAGCATTGTGATTATGGCTGTATAGTTCTTGTCAGTACCTACTGTAGTGTATATTAGTTTGAAAGTATCTGTTTCTTGATATTAAGAAATCTTTTCATAATTTCAAATGACTTTTCTTATTTTCTAGTAAGATGTGTAAACAAGAAATTCAAGCAAGGTACCATTGTAAAATAGTCTAAAATAGTCTTGTTGTATGTGAACTGCTTTCCGTACAGTGTCTTAACCCATGTCCAATATTTGTGCAACAGATGTAAACTACTTTTACCTATTTGCAAATGTCCATATATCGTGCCATATCCGTATCCATGTCCGAGGTCATGCAACATAGCTGGCATACCCCTGTTTCTACTATTTTGTAGCCCAGCACATTATTTATCCTCATTGATTTTTACCCTCTTTTTTAAGGTCATTGCAAAGAGCACTTGATAGAAGACTATATCTTCTTCTTTATGGTACTGCATATGGAGCTCCTGGAAAAGAACCTGTTTGGCATTTCCCAGAAAAAGTTTATGAAAATGAAGAAACATTACGATTGGTAATATCTTTATGCACTAACATTTGGAAGGTTCGGTTACTGATTTTTTTATTTATATAATGCAATTGTTGATTCTCGAAGTGAATTAATGACTTCTGTGAGTTTGATCATTAGTTTCTTCAGAATCTGAAGTTACAAACTTTTCTTTAAGAAACATCTATATTATAAATAGTTAGGAATACAATGATTTATTTATCTATGTTAAAAGAGGTGACTGACTATATCTTTAGGATTAGTTTTCTACCACACACTCTTGAGAAAGATTGGTTGTTTTAATCTGCTCCAATATGTAAACAATTTTTCTTCTTGGTAATAGAATTGACAGTAGGAAATAGTGATATCATCATTAGAATGGGCTCAGCCAGCTGTGGAGGGTAAAACCTCCCTCCATACAAGAAGTGGCATAGTTTTTATTACTGGCAGTCAACCTGATGGTAACCCTCTATGTTGGTCTCGCCAAGGCAGATGAGCATGAGGGGCATGCCATAAAACCTAGATGATCGATTGGCAGGCTGGTAGCCTATGCAGGTTAAATCAATGTGTTTAATAATAGTTGACAAGCAGGAAGAGTGAGAATATGACATTTTAAGCAAAGAGTGAGAATATGTACTGTAAAGTTCTTCAAGCAGTTTGCTGACTCATTGTAAAGCTAGGTTCAACCAATGTGTTTAATAATAGTTGACAAGCAGGAAGAGGTGGATACTGGATAGTACTCATGATGGTGGCTAATTATATAGGTGGGATTCACTTTTATTTTCCAAATGTAAATTGTTTACAAGATACTGGAAAACAAGGTTACCAGCATGGGTTCATATCCTTCAAGCAAAGATTAGGCTCCTTACACTATAAGGATGTTCAAGCAAAAGAATAGGCTCGTCACACAATAAGTGATGACAGTGTAATGCAACCATAATTACTAAAAATTACTAAAAGGGAAAGGTCTATAACCTGACCTGATTAGGAAGAAGTGCTTATCTTTCATTATCTACTCTGCTCTTCTTATCTGATCTTGAGCTGCTGCAGCCATAATCACTAATCTTCTGCTTTGAGATAGGTTATCATTTGATTTGTAATCGCCATAATCCTTCTTCTCATAGCCATTACTTAACAAAGAACCTTGAAACCATAAGAACCCTCCATATACTCTAAATATGACATGACCTCAGCTCTTCACCAAGATTGATCTAGAAGAACAGTATAGTTATTTCAGATCAGATCTTAGCAGATTCTGCTGATTTTCTCCAGGACCAGAGGTTATATAGGCTTTTGTTGACAAAAAAAAGTGATCATTGAATGGGGAACCACCCTTCAGCAGTAAGAGAAGGCCCTTTTTATCTACCGAACTATACACTAACGTTATGAGATTAATCATTAAAAGAACATCTCGATTTTAATCTTAAAGAAAGAGTTTACTAATCCTCCAATATACAACTAATTGTAGCTAGTACACACACAACATACACACAAAGACGCACATGCAAGCATGCATCCATCTTTCCTATTCATACTTGCAGACGTTCATACATATTTACAGAATCTTCAGTGTTTGGTTCGTTCAGTTTAAGCAGAATCTCAAGCTATCCATACTCACAATGTGGCTGGATACACATGCTGCAATATGAAAATAAAAATAGAAGGAAAGTAAAGGGGGTACCGAATTCGCACTAAGGCCATAAAGGTAGGTTCTCCTTTTCCCCAAAACTAGAACTCCCCCCCCCCAACAAAAACTAGATGGCTCGCCGGAACAAGACCTTATGGACCGAGTTGGATACTTTTGCTGTCCGTTTATCAGGAATCTATGAATTCTAAATCAAACAGAAAAGCATGCACCTTTTTCTACCAAACTATGGACTTATAGTTGTCACACAGTTTCCTGATAACAAAATAAGCACAACTAAATTCTGTCGGTAGTATCAGTATCAGAAATATCCAACTTATACAAATATGCACTAAAGTTTGTTATTCCCCTAAATGATCAAACATCTCCACAAACATCATCATCAAGGATAAGCATACAAATTCATGTTCAATAGATTCTCCTTGGGCTTAAGGAGATAGGACTGGAAACCGTGAGCAAACGTATGTATGCAGGGCAATATTGAGGACAGAGCTGTCATGCATACTCTAAAGCATGTTCAGTCCATACTAGTGGTAAGTTCAGATTTGAGCACTCAATTACAGACATCAGTTGCACTTCGTTACCCTGCGTTTAGTATTTTACTCGTATTTTTACTCGTATTTTTGTAGGAAGAGGTTTATAGAGATCAAACTGCAACAGTTCAGGATTTTACTCGTATTTTTGTTCAGTCGTCACTTCACATAGTATCCAGGTAGCAAGGATATGAACTAAACCCCATATCCAATTCCTGTAAATGGATATTGGAAACGCTGGTTATGGATAGGTTGCAGCTATCCTCAAGATACCACTGATACCTAACTGATACTTGGTATCAGTCCATCCCTCTCTCATCTAAAACCTCTCTAAATCCTTAACACATCAAGTTTTTACTGAAAAACTGCTTGTCCAAGATTTTAGTGAAAACATAAACAATAGAACAGTAAATTCTAGATATTGAACTGAAAACATAAACAATAAATTCTAGATATTGAACTGAAAAACTGAACATCAAGATTTTACTGAAAACATAAACAATAGAACAGTAATAGAAAAGCAATAGAATGTTTGTTATTCTTACCACTATCTCATTCCAAACATCATCCTTGTAGGTCTTAGGTACCTGTAGCCAACTTATATACCTGATAGGCACATATGTCTTCACGTATTTACCAACTTGACTCTTAAAGTGAGTTGCGTTGGGTCCAACTGCTTGTCCAAGATGATTAAATTCAATACTCTTCTTAGATGTTGACTTTTTATTGACTTCCATTGATATGGGATCTTCTTCCTGCTGGTTTGATGTGTCGGCAACACTCGAAGACATCGTACAATGCAAGAAAGTCTGTTTATTCATTCAAGGACAACTTTGTATCATGTTTATTCATAGAAGCATTAAAATAAAAAAATTACTATGATGATACCAAATAATGCATATAAAAGAATCACGCTATCAAAGTCATTATGAATGTATACAAAAAAACATCGAAGATATGTAAGTAATTTGGATATCCGGGTCATTACCATAACAAAAAGTTATCCTTGTCATTGAAAGTTGCATATATAAAATAAAGTCAGAGTACATTAGATTGTTGAAAACAAGAAAATTATAATTTGACCACAAAAAAGTCTGGAGTACAAAAGATTGACGTATGATTTAGTTCAATCATCGAACATCAACAAATTCCTCAAGTTGGGATTGTCGTTCAAACAAGATTGGTAGTCAGTTGGAATGTCTACTGCATCAACTTGTTTATTTAACCTTTTTGGAGTATTTATAACCACATACCACCCATCATTCTTTTGATCTTCGGAATAAAAAACTGATGTTGCTTCTTGAGCTAAAATGAATGGATCCTCCTCAACTCTTTCCTTATTCCTGAGCTTCTTCAAGTTTACCATCACTTGATTCCAAATTGGATCACACTTACAACCATTTTTAGAATCCTCCACTTTAACCCAATTACAATAGAACACAGTTTCTTTGAAATCGATATAGTCCAGCTCCAGTATGTCTCTAACGATTCCATAAAAGGTCATCTTCCCTTCCTTTGGGTTTTTGTCTTTTCTACTTGAAACAAAATTTGAATATGCTTCCATAGACACACAACTATCTTGCGTTACCAAGCATTCATCGGAAGAACTTGGTGCAAATACAAAACCATTGACACGATATTTTTTGAATCGCATAGCTTTATGTTGTGGACCATTGGCTAATCTCCATAATGTTGTATTGGTTTGCCCTGCATCCAATAACTGCATAGAAAAAAAAACTTAATTTGTGCACAAATACATAAGCACATGAAAAAAAAAGAGATATTACCTCATCACACAACCAAGGAATGAATTCCTTAGTTTTTGTTTTTTCTTTTGTTGAACCACCTTTTCAATTCTGAATGGAAATGGATTGCTCATACCGGTTGTACTTTCTACATGAATTACCAGACGTATGTCATGCAGATATCCATATTATGGTATTATTATAATACTTATTATTTACGTCATGCACATTATTATGATTAAAAAACTTATTTAGCTTGTAGGAAAAGGCATACATACTCTTCCCATTCACTCAAGTCTGCAAGTCGATTGAGAACCCATCTACGCACTTGCTCAAACTGAACATGGTTGAGCTCCACAACTCCCCCTATTTCCAACGGTTTCTCATCTGTGAAGTCAACACTCTCATCCAGCCAGTCTTCTCGACTGGACTTATGACCAAAAGCGCTCGAGTTTGGCATATACTCCATGCAATATATTACAGATTCGTCTACAAGGTAAGCTTCAGCTATCGAACCTTCAATATATCGCTTGTTAAGGACATATTCTTTGTAGCACTTCATCAATCTGTTGAAAAAAAAGAATATATAATCTATATCACCTATAAATTAAAACTAAAAGTTAAATATAGAAGAAAATAATAAGAGTGTACCTTTCAAATGGATACATCCATCGAAATCCAACCGTTCCGCATGACAGGGCCTCATCAGCTAGATGAACCATTAAGTGCACACTTATAACAAAGAAGGAAGGCGGAAATTCTTTTTCAAGAATACACATTGCCTCAACCAATGCCTTCTTTGCTTGCCTAAGCTCTTCTTTATTGATCACCTTGGCACATAAAATTTTAAAAAATAAGCTAATCCTCTGAATTGCAATCCTTATGTCCCTGTCTTTATGAAAAGTATGTCTCAACAATACTGGAAGCAAGTGTTGCATAATCACATGATAGTCATGTGATTTGAGCCCCCTTAGTTCGGGAGGCTGGGTGGTGACACAATTACTCAAGTTAGAGGAAAATCCTGTAGGAAGTTTTAAATCTTTTAATGTTCGACAAAACTCTTCTTTTTCCTTCTTTGTCAAGGCATAAGATGCCTTTGGCATTGATGTTTTCCCCGTTTCTTCATCTTCAACTACCCACAACTTCTTATTTACCCCTAATTTTTTCATTTCTTGCCGACCTTGTATCCCATCCTTTGTTTTCTTTTTCACATCCATCAACATGTTCAATAAGTGGTCTGTGACATTCTTTTCAGTGTGCATAACGTCAATGTTGTGTCTCACTTCAAGAAACTTCCAGTAAGGCAAATCAAACAAAAAAGACCTTCTGGACCATGGTGCTGCTTTAGTAGATGCCTCTTCTTCATTGTCATCTTCATATATCTTGCTTTCATGATTCCGGTTTTGCCTCTTACGCTTTTCACGAGTAGCTTGCTTCAATCTTGTCCTTTCATTATTTTCAAGAATTTTGGCTATCTTTTGTTCAACTTCTTCTCCAGACAATCTTTGTGGAGGAGGTCGTTGTTCGAGTATTTTGTTGAATCTTTTGTCACTCCTAAACTTGTGATCGGAGTTCAAGAATCGTCGATAGCCGTGATAATATACTTTCGAAGAGTCTCCAAGCCGCATAGAGTCGATATCATCAGCACACATTGGACAAGCCTTATAACCATGAACAGTACAACCAGATAGATTCCCGTATGCAGGAAAATCATGGACCCCCCAAAACAACATCGCCTTCATTGTAAATGTGGTTTTGGTAAATGCATCCCACGTTGGTACGCCATTAACCCATAGCTCTTTCAACTCTTCTACCAAAGGTTCTAGGAATATGTCAAAGTGTTTTCCAGGTCCTTTGGGTCCAGAAATTAACAATGTTAGCAACGCGAACTCTCTTTTCATGCACAACGATGGAGGAAGATTTAACGGGGCTAAAATCACTGGCCAACAACTGTAATTGCTACTTAGAGTTCCATGTGGGTTAAAACCATCTGTTGATATTGCAAGTCGTAGGTTCCTAGCATCTGCAGCAAACTCTGGCCAATGAACTTTGACTGAATCCCATTGGCCTGAATCACAAGGATGTCTCATTAGATTTCCATCACTCTTTGCCTTTTGGTGCCAAGTCATTGCCTCTCCAATCCAAGGAATGCTAAAGAATCTTTTTAGCCTCGGAATCAAGGGAAAGTATTTCACAAACTTTGCAGGTTCTTTCTTGAAATTCTTTTTTGTCTCTGTATCATTTTCAAACACAAGTTTATACCGACTCACTTCACATTTCGGACATATATGGAGATGTTTGTATTCCTTACGATATAGGATGCATCCATTCCTACATGCATGGATGGTTTCACATTCCATTCCCAATTCTTTAATCATGTTCTTCATATTAGGATAATTTTTTGGAAGATTGCAATTTTCTGTGAACAAGTCCTTTAGCCACTCTAGTAATGCCGTCACACTAGTGCCTGTCCACCCATACCGTGTCTTCAAATTTTGCAACTCAATAATGGTGGACAATATGGTTTTCCCCTTAGGGCAACCCGGATACAGAGGTTTTGATGCCATATCCATAAAGCTTTTGTGTTTTTTGCTCTCTTTCATCATAGGCTCAACAATTGTGTCATCTCCCTCGTCGTCTTCATTTGCTACACTCACGTCAACAGGTGAATGTCCAGCCTCCTTGGTATGAATATTATATACATCGTCAATGAGATCCTCCAGTCTAGGCAAGTTTGATTCTTCAGTTGATGGTTCTTCAATTGGATTAGCCATTGTTGGTATGTTTCTCCCTAAATCTCTTGCCTTTTCTCCATGATGCTTCCATACCACGTAACTTTGGTACATGCCATTCTTCAACAAATGAAGGCTGATTTCATCGAGATCTATGTGTCCCTTCGAATTCTTACAATGCTTACATGGGCATGGAAATTGTGTTTGTCCGGCTGCATTCTCCTTAACAAAATTCACAAACTGTTGAACACCTTTGATATAACTTGTACCACCCCTTTTGCTCATCCACGATTTGTCCAAATTCATTTTTAGTTGTAGAATAGGTGCTCAATCCTACAAGATGTACAATCATTTATCAAGTAAAATTGAAAATAAAAGCAATATGAAATTGAAACTAAGAAAATTATTTCCTATTCTAATTTATCAGTGTTAATTGTTATTTTTATAAGCAAATAGAAATGTGGAAAAAAAATGTACAACTAAAATGCAATTCATATTCATATATACAGTAATATTGTTATAGATTTACTACATTTCAGATATTCATCGTCAATTTCATACATGAATATCAGCAAATGTGCATTACCACTTGGTTAATGGTCATCCACTTGTCATACATTGAAGGTGTTGAATGAGGATATGATGATATATAGAAGATGTTCGGACAAGGTTTGGGTATGTTGTGACCCAATCGATGCACCGATTAGGAGTTATAGGATTTCATTTAGAACAAATGCTCGAACTAAGAATTGACCTAAATGAATATGGATCAAGGACGTGAAAAAAGGATACAATTAGTTGCTAATCTTATGAGATGAATAGGGATAGACCAAGGTATGCTTGTAGCAAGGGAGTGAAGAAGGATACTCTAGTTGGTAATGACGTAATGTTGACAAGGATATGGAATTAGCTGAATGGAAGAAAAGTATTCATGTAGCTAAGCCTGTAACGACTGGGGTAAGGGTTTGGTAGTGGTATGGTGTTCAATCATCTACTGGAACAAGTATCATAAAAGCTAAGAAACTATGAAAATTATTCTGCTAAAAAAGGCTCAAGACAAATACAATGACAGAAAATCTAAAGAAAAGAAATAATAACGAGTTTGAAATTTGGAAAAAAACTAAATGGAAAGCTCCAGTTGAGAATTTTGGGAAAATCATCTACCTTGAGCAGTTGCACGATAGATGGAAGAAGCTGCCGTGAATCCTGAGACAGTGCAAAAGGTGAATATCAAGCAAGAGTCCTAAGCAAGATTCTCTCTTCAGGAAACTGTCAAGAATGGTAAATCATCAGAAACAAAAATTTCAAATATTCATGAAACTTGAATAATAATAGATCATAAGCAAGCTCAACTATGGCATAGGCCCAAACAGTAGAATTTGATGCAAGGAACAAGTATGTTGGTGTGCACTTTGTTGGCAGTACTCTGACGATTTCATACTTATTGGGTATGCTTCTATGTAACAGGGGATACATTATCTCAAATTTTTGGCTTAGTTATATAATCATTTTTTTGTTGTTCACCTTTCAATTTCAGTTTGCTTTCTGCCTTCTTTACCGTATCTTGGTATAGTGCTACCTTCAGACTTATCCATTTTGTACATCCACAAACATCATCATCCAGGCCTCTTGCGGAGTCAGTATCAGAAATATCCATGCAATTCACATTCTTATTAATTTCTCTTGGCAGGTGGACATGGATATAGATGATGCAGTGTGTGATGTAGAAGAGCCAAATAAGTTGCTGCAGAGAGAAGATTTAAAGATGAAAGATACAAAAATATCAGACAATGCGCTCGATACTGGTATGCAGTGAATTGTTTTGGCAATGGTGTCTATGAAGTGCACTTACTATTTATGAGTTTCTATTTTTTCACTGCTCTTCAATTTGTTAGTTTATCAATTAAACATCAGCCCCTTTTGAATGTGATTTCAATATGCACTTGTGATCATCCTGGTTTCTTATTATTATTTGCTGGCTCATAATATTTGGCAAGAACCTTTGGTGCTGAGACACACATCTGTTTTTAGACTTCTATACATCTCTCCTGAACAACAAGGAAGAGAAAATTGAAATAAGCTGCAACTTTTTCCAAGAGAAGAAATAACTGCAGCTTATGTTTCAATGTCTCTCTTCTTTATTTCTATGTGCTATGAAGATCGTGTGATTCCTTGGTTAATATAATGATTCTTGCTTCTTCCTTTAGGATATTAATTTACCGCTCTTTGCAAATAATGGTGTTGTATCCTATCAAATAATGCATCATACTCTACTCTGTTATACTATAATACAATGATTAACAATACATGTAACCAATTATAAAGTGTGACCTTTAGTGTGTAGTTTGGATCTTTTCCTCCTTTCTATGCATTATCATGTAGTTAGTTGATATATGTAACCAATTTGCTCAGCAAGAATGAATTTGGAAAATGTGACCGGCTGTTAAAAAAATCTGACTGGAGAATTAGATAAATATGTAATAGGAGAATATCATAACAAGGTTTCATATGCAGAAGATAAATATGTAATAGGAGAGAAATGAGAACGGATTTGTAGGAAATCAAGAAGAAAGCAACATCTTGTAAAATAAATTCATATGCATTCCAAGATATACCTGAGAATTTAATGTGCACTTTGTAAAATTAGATAAATTCATCTTGAGAATTGATTTGATAATCAAACATATGTACAGACAAGTATAGACAAGTAATCAAACATATGTGAGAGCTCCTATCAATTTCAGTTTATTGAATATTTTCTTTTTTGCATATGAAGCATCTAAAGTAATCAAGCAAGAGTCCCAATCCCTGAAGTTCTCGGAAGAGGATCCTATCAATTTCAGTTTGCATATGAAGTTTTTTCTTTTTTGCTTCTTTTGGGACTTGAAACTTGTCCAAAACATGGTTGGAATTGATTTGATAAAAAAGATTATAATGAATCAAAGCAACGAAGAGATCCAAAAACCTTGTTTTCCAGATCCAAAATCTTTTTCCCACCAAAACCTCATTCCGAAATCTAATTTTTATCAAAACACTAAAAAAATAGTAAAGATCCTAATTAGAAAACACATGAGCAAGTGTATATGAGGATTTGAAATAATTTTTAGGGTTTTTTTTCCATCTAAGAGGATTTAACCCTTCGATTATTTTTCGGATTTACAATTAATAAGGGCATACAATACCTTAGATCCCGACGGCCGAGATCCTGATGAAGATGGAGAAACTTCTGACCCGATACTTCAGACCCCGACGGTCGTGACCCCGCCGGCCGAGGAACGGAGAGAAGGGGATGGCGAGTTCCAGATCCCGATTGGCCGAAACTAGCGGCCCTAAAATGGAGAGAAGGGGACGGCGAGGCTCCAGATCACGCCGGCCGAGGATGGTTTTGCCGCGCGTTCTTCTTTAGTTCCCGCCAAGATGGAGAGAAGGTTTGGAAAAAAAAGAGATGGCTGCCGTGCCAATTCTAAAAAAGGAACTGACGTTTCCTTCTTAGCACGTGGGTTCACGTGAGTTGAACTTTTAATCTTTTGAACGGATTTGGAACGCTTCTTATGTGTTTCAGAATAAATATTTATTATTCGAATGAAAAGAAAAAAAATTTAAATATTTTTTTATTCTGGCACGCTTTTTTTCCGTTCCAAAACCTAGGCACGCTAAATAGGCGTTACAGATTGAAATATGCCTAGTGTTCCAAATTAGCTATTTTGGTGTAGTGCAGCTCAGAATGATCAAGGATGTGGCTTGGGTCTGATACATAACTACGTAACTGAGATACATGGAACACGTCATGCACCTCTCGTAACGAAGGTGGAAGGGATAAACGATAAGCAACATCGCCTATCCGATCAAGGATAACAAACGGGCCCACGTACCGCGGACTCAACTTCCCGTGAACGCCAAATCTAATGACCCTACGGGTAGGTGAGATCCGTAAGAACACGTGGTCCCCAACGAAAAACTCTAGCGGCCTACGATGCTGGTCCGCCCAATGACGATGCCGATCCTGCGCAACTCGAAGTCGCTCTCTAATTCCTTTGACCACTTTAATTGTCTGGGCAATCATTTCTGGGCCTAACATCTTCCTCTCTCTGATATCATCCCATGCCAGTGGAGACCTACACTTCTTACCATATAGTGCTTCAAATGGCGCCATCTGGATACTGGCTTGATAACTGTTGTTGTATAAGAATTCGACTAAGTACATGTGGCTCTCCCAAGATCCTCCAAAATCCAGAGTACAAGCTCGCAATATATCCTCTAAAGTCTGAATTGTTCTTTCTGATTGTCCGTCCGTCTGTGGATGGTAAGTCATGCTAAATCTTAACTTGGTACCCAGACTATGATGTAAGCTCTTCCAGAAATGTGATGTAAAATAGGTATCTCTATCTGACACAATACTGACAGGGACTCTATGCTGCCTGACTATCTGTTGCATATACAACTCTGCCAACTTTTCTGTAGATTGCCCTACTCTGAAAGGAAGAAAGTGTGCCACCTTCGTAAGCCGATCTACTATCACCCAAATGGCATCTTTACCACTTGGTGACCTCGATAAACCGGTCACAAAGTCCATTGTAATATGTTTCCATTTCTATTCTGGAATAGGAAGCGGTTGCAATAACCCAGCTGACCTCTGCTGCTCTGCCTTCACTTGCTGATATATCAAGCAACGGGAAACGAATCTAGCTATCTCCCTCTTTATTCCGTTCCACCAGAAGTGTTGTTTGATATCTTGGTACATCTTGGTCCCTCCAGGATGTATAGAATACTGAAAACTGTGAGCTTATGTCATGACCTTCTGTCTGATATCTCCACTAGGCACACATAGGCGCGATCCAAACCTAAGGGTACCATCTTCATGAATTTGTATCTCCTTTCTGAGTCCTGACACATTCTGCTCTAACCTTCTGAATCCTTGGGTCCTATGTCTGAGCTGCCTTGATCCTGTCTACCAAGTCAGATTGAACTTATAGACTTGCCAAAATTTCTACATCACTAGGAAGTATAACTTCGATGCCCATCTCCTGAAGGTCTTCTAAGATGTGCTTCTGGGTTGTCAACATAAATGCGTGGCCTCTCCTGCTAAGAGCGTCTGCTACTACATTAGCCTTGCCTGGATGATACTGAAGCTCCACATCATAATCTTTGATCAGCTCTAACCATCTTCTCAGCCTCATGTTCAGTTTCTTCTGAGTAAAGATGCACTTCAGACTTTTGTGGTCTGTTTACATGTCCACTCGATCACCATATAAGTAATGCCTCCATAGCTTCAAAGCAAACACTACTGCTGCCAACTCCAAGTCATGAGTTGGGTAATTCTTCTCGTGGTCTCGAAGTTGCCTAGATGTATATGCTATCACCTTCTCATGTTGCATAAGGATGCATCCAAGTCCTTTACCTGACGCATCACAATATACAGTGAAACCTCCGGACCCAACTGACAATGTAAGAATATGTGCTGATATCAACTTCTGCTTCAAGTTCTCAAATGATGCCTGACATTCTGCCGACCAGACGAATGGCACATCCTTCCGTGTCAAGCGGGTCATGGGTGCTGAAAGTCTTACAAAGTCTGCTACGAATCTCCTGTAATATCTCGCCAATCCTAAGAAACTCCGTACATCTGCTACGGTCTTGGGTACTGGCCAACTCTCTACTGCTTCTACCTTCTTGGGATCCACTGCTACTCCAGCTCTTGATACAATGTGCCCCAAAAATAAAATGTGGTCCGACCAAAACTCACACTTGCTGAGCTTGGCATACAACTGGTTCTCTCTCAGAACCTGTAACACTTTTCGGAGGTGGTCCTCTTGTTCCTCCTCATTAGCAGAGTAGACGAGAATGTCGTCAAGAAACACAACGACAAATTGATCTAAGTATAGCATAAAGATGCGGTTCATCAAATCCATAAATATTGCTGGAGCATTGGTCAAACCAACCGGTATTACCAAGAATTCATAATGCCCATACTTCGACCTGAATGCTGTCTTGGAAATATCCTCCTTCCGAACCCTCACTTGATGATACCCTGAACGAAGATCTATATAAAACTCTAGCTCTGCTCAACTGATCAAACAAGTCGTCGATCCTGGGTAGTGGGTACTTGTTCTTTACTGTTGCCGCGTTAAGCTTTCTGTAATTGATGCACAATCTAGATGACCCATCCTTCTTCTCTACAAATACCACTGGTGCTGTCCATGGTGATATGCTAGCTTGGATGAACTTATTCTCCTTCGGTTCCTCTATGTGCTGATATACCTTGGCCTGTTCTGAATCCGCCATTCTGTAAATTCGATCTGATGTCGGTTTAGTTCCAGGTACCAATTATATGCTGAACTCAATATCCCTAACCGGTGGTAGACCTGGAAGTTCTTCAGGAAATACGTCCAGAAACTCTTCAACTACCTTCGGAACTTGAACTTCTTCCATTGCCGTCACTACTTCATGTTCTTCTTGAGTTGCCACTGATCTGACTAAGGTGAACCGTTTCATGCCTGGAATATCAAAAGATACACTCCCTCTACGACAATCTATTGTCGCATGACTGTCTTTCAGCCAGTCCATGCCTAAGATAACGTCGAAATTTCTAACAGGAAATTCTATCAACCGGGCGGGTAAGGAATGCCCGCAAACTACAACGCTACATGCTAGAATAACTCTACTAACTCCTACGACCCCATTACCAGTGAGTATATTTAACCTTCCTGGCAATGCCTCGAATTCTATTCCTAGCCGTGTTGCAAATTGTGCAGATATAAATGAGTGTGACGCTCCCGAATCAAACAATGCTACTGCAGGATATGAGGCGACGAGAATGTTACCTGCCACAATATCTTCCGATGCTAATGCCTCCTCCAAGGACAGAGTAAATGCCTGCCCTCGACCTCCTTGTTGGTTCCCATGTTGCGGTCTAGCCTGGTGCTGCTGCTTGCCCCTTCCTTGATGATGCTGGGGTGGTCTATGCTGGTGCTGTTGCATCGGCGGTCCCTGCTGTCGAAACATCTGAGCCTGTGTCATGAACGGACGTTGTGCCAACGGTCTCACTGCTACCGCTGGTCCTCGATACTGTCCTGCCCCTGGTGCTGGCAGACCAGGAAATTGTTGTACTGGTCCTCCTGACCTCGAATTCATGGGACAGGTGGTAACCCGATGATCTGGATTTCCACATATCAAACACTGTCCGTTTAATGTCCGACACACATCTCTAGTGTGCCCTACCTTCCAACAATAAGTACAGCCCGCTGGGGATTACTGTTTGTTCCTCTGTTGCTGTTGCTGCTGCCTTGGTGGTGCTGGCCCTCGTACCGCCACATCGTGAATGCGGACGCCAAGGGACGGTGCTGTTGTTCGGGGTGCTACTCCCCCTCCTCCTTCAATCTAACTGTGGGATCTCTTCTGACCTCCAGTCCTTGTCGTGATCCTCTGAATGGTGATCTCATGCCTTCGGGTTGCCGTCAATACCTCATCGAAAGTCTGGTAATTGTGCCCCTCTATCAATTGCAAGAGCTCAAGATGAAACCCTTGCTGGAACCTCATAGCCCTCTGGCTTTCCATTGCTACCATCTCTGGGGCGAACCTACTCAATCTGCAGAACTCCGCTGCATAAGCATCTACCATCTTGCCGGCCTGCTTGAGGTTGATAAACTTCTGTTGTAGCTCAAACTGTGCCACAACTCCATAGTACTTCATCTTGAATCTTGCGGTAAAATCGTCCTAAGCAACAGGACGTCTGATGTCCACTTCTTCTGATTCCCACCAATCACGTGCGAGATCTTGAAGTAACAACTTCACTTGATCCACACGTTCTTCCGTCGGCACCTTAGCTGCTGTCAAAATAGCCTCAATATCCTTAAGCCATGCATCTGCTGAGATGGCATCTTCCGTACCCTCGAAACGGCAGGGGTTGTACTTGCAAAACCTGGTTGACGCTCCTGAATCTGCCCTTGCCCCTCTTTCCAATGCCGTCTGCAACCCTTGGTTGAGTAGTACATTCTGCTCTTGTAACTGAGTGTGCATGCGCTGCTGGGCTAACTTTTGGTGTTGCTGAGTAGCCATCATCCCTTTCATGATCTCTAGAAGGGCTGGTGTGTCCACTTCCACAGGGGTCGATGGAACTATTGGTGGCATTGGAACCTTCGGACACTGCAGTCCAGCTGCTGGTTCCACTATCACTTCTTCTTGGATAGTCTCTTGAGGTAGTACTGGTCCTTGTTGCTGATCAACATGGTCAGGTTGCCCATGTTGCCCTTGTTGTTGCTGTCTAGTTCTGACAGGTGCGGACGAGGTGCCCCTAAGGAAAGGGACAAGAGAACAATCAAATGACCGGACATGAAGGATCGATGAAGTCGAAGGATACTAGAATGCCTGGCTAGGGTTGAGAACAACGAATCATGAGATCAAGGGAGAACATGTGTGATTGAGACATCCTATAAATCAAAACACCCCACAAGTCTGAAATCAGACCTGCATGGGCCACCACTAAAACCTTGTCACGCCCCAGAACCAGAATACTAGAGAGCGGGGGAATGACTCAGCCAGCTACGTATTACGGGTAGATGAATACCGTATAATACGATCAATGCTGTCTAAAAGACGAGGGGGTGCATACTACATGAAAGTCTCACTATGGTCACTTCACATCTATTGTCTCAATCATTCAAATAAAAAACATAAATAGAGAACATGTAAGATAAAGCAGTAAGACGTCCCAAACGCTCAGTCAAAATGTTCTCGATATCTGGCTTTACAAAACATAGCCAGATGATGTAGCAAAGTATACACAATTGTTATCAGCTGCAGTCTGACTTAATTATAATTATGTAAAAGTAAGTACAAGACAATCCGACTAACATGTCGGTGCCAAACGGTAAGGTATTAAGTAAATAACAAAACGAGTGGGGAAATAAGGAACCCACTCGAGTCCCCCTGCGATCATCCCTCTAGTATTGACCATCTTGGAGGTGGAAGTAAGCTGAGTCCTCGGGAACCGGCTCTAGATCTGGCCATGCAAAACCAGAGAGGTTAGACCTCTAATAGCAAGTACCGCAAGGAAGCACGATATGAGGAATTTAAACCAGTAAATAAGAGAATATAATAAGAGATCTCTGATTGCTACTGGGATTCACATAAAATCACGACACTTCGAACCAACCTCCCAACCAAACAAGAACAGAAGTTGGCCCGTCATGTCTCGACACTCTGATCATCTCAGTTAGTCAACAGAGTAGGTACAGTACACAACCAAATCAATTTAAATGGCCATGCAACTACTACGGCTTGCTATTGTGGGTTCTAAGTTATCTTGGAATTATGCGATAAAGGATTCCTCAGTTCTTACTATGTGCAAGCAAGGCTAGTCTACCCAGTCAATCAATTGTGCCAATCATGAATTAGACGAGTCCCAGCGGGACGTCCGTCATCAATATACAATAAATAATATAAGCAGATACCGCTCCCTGCCCTTGTTAATAGATTTGCAGTATCTGTGGGAACCAGCCGGCCTGTCGGGCACTAATAGTCCCAAAGAGGGCTGCCATGTAAGAACTCGGGAATCCATTCTCTCCATGCAATTATTATTTTATTTAATTTAGTAGCCTCTATGTTAAGTGAAATCCTATGCCGTGGATCATGGTCATTCAGAATGAGTACTTCCGTACAAAGTACGATATGCCCAACTCTACAACGATACTTGTGCGGTTAGGTTATAGGTCTTACATAGCGTAATGTAACAATTAAAACTAACCACGGAATAAATCATACCTTGACCATAAAGTACACATGCTGCTTTTGTAGAAAAATAAATAAATTGAAGCCTGCATATACCTGTATGCCAATATTCGGGATCGGCCAATCGATTACAATAGTTCATAATTAATATGAACGTGTCTCATTCATTCAATTCAATAAGACGACTAGCCAGTCTCTTAGTTCCAACTAGGAATGCATGATCAATTATTAGTCAAGGTCATAATCAATATCAATCAATGTTAATTCGGGACAAGAATCAGTCAAAAGGCATCATGGGCTAGAGTTCATGCGGCCGGGAAATTATAGAAGTTCATGCGGCTGAGAATGCATATGTGGTCAGGATCTCATGCGGCCAGGAAGTGCCATACGGCCACGGAAAACAGCAGTCAACAGCATGCGACCATGAAAAACAGCATGCGCCAGAAAATAGCATGCGCCAGAAAACAGCATGTGCCAGGACAGCATGCGCCAAGAAACAGCATGTGCCAGGAAACAGCATGCGTCAAAAAAAAGCATGTGCCAGGACAGCATGCGCCAAGAAACAGCATGTGCCAGGAAATAGCATGCGCCAAGAAACAGCATGTGCCAGAAAACAGCATGCGCCAAGAAACAACATGTGCCAGAAAACAGCATGTGCCAGGAAACAGCATGCGCCAGAAAACCGCATGTGCCAGAAAACAGCATTCGCCAGGAAACAGCATACGCCAGGACACAACATGCGCCAGGAAGCAACATGCGCCAGAAAATAGCATGTGTTAAGAAACAGCATGCGCCAGGACAGCATGCGCCAGCAAACAGCATGCGCCAGCAAACAGCTTGGCAACAGCTTTTTGCCAGCAAACAGCATGATCCCAGAAACAGCATGCGCCAGGACAGCTGCCCCAGCAAACAGCATGTGCCAGCAAACAGTATGGCAACAACTTTTTGCCAGCAAGCAGCATGCGCCCAGAAACAGCATGCGCCAGGACAGCATGTGCCAGCAAACAGCATGGCAACAGCTTTTTGCCAGCAAGCAGCATGCGTCCGGAAACAGCATGCGCCAGCAAACAGCATGACAACAGCTTCTTGCCAGCAAACAGCATGCGCCAGGAAATAACATGCACTGCTCATCTTCCCCAACCAGCCTCTAATGGCCATGAAAACCCATGAACCAAAAGACCATAAATCACTGAAAATAAGTCAAAATTAGGACTTCCAATTGTCTAAATTGGGTAGGATCAAATTTCCTACAACATGGAACCATCAAAATTTGAAAAATAACAAAGTTACTAGATCAAAACCTAAAAATTTCGAAAATATATTAAACTTAGATCTACATGAAATGAGCCATGGGAATTGAAAATGCTAAGTACTAAAGTGTCTAAGAATCTTGAGAGGAAGACAATGGAACAACAAAAATGGAAATCCATCAAGAAGCAAGTTGGTACTTGCCTAGCCCTCCTAGGTTGGTGGGGGAGTTGGCACTTGCCTAGCCCTCCATGAAGAGAGAGAAAGGGGATGAGGCTTTAAATTAAGGAGTGGTGGTAGGTGGGGAGTTGGGTTCATGTTGAACCATCCAAGGCCAAAAAATAAACCAACTCGGGCCAAACCTAAAAGCAAAAGCAGAAGTAAAATGCTGAAAGTAAAATTACAGGAAAATTAATTAACGTAAAATTAAAGGAATTTTAAATACAGAACAATACATGATATATATATATATTAAATAAATATATTAAAACAGTACATGAACTAAAATACGTATTCTCGGAACGGGAAGTGACATCATAAGACTTTGGTAGTTCAAGTCGACCAAACCGCCTACGAAGCAATAATCATCGCTGGGGGTACTAGGCACATCGCAATTGCTGCCAAGAGCTAGACGCGTACTGTGTGGACTCCCAAGTCCTCTCTGCCAACCATTGCTCCTACACAACCTGTGCAGACTGCTTCTCTACCATCTATTGCTCCTGCACAACCTGTGCAGACTGCTTCTGCCAACTATTGCTCCTGTGTAACCTGCCCAGACTGCTTCTCTGCCAACTAGAACCCCTGCGCAACCTGCGCCTACTGCCTCTTCGGCTCTGAACAAAGGTAAATGCCTTTTCGCTACTGCCTCATTTTCTCTAGTTCTGAACTCGGAGAAGAACCTATCTAGCGAGAGTACTAGACAGAACAAAGGGAAATACCCTTTGGCCTTTCCTCAACATGTGCAACCTGTGCCTGTGGCCTCTCAGCCACAAAATAAAGGAAATCGCTCTTTAGCTACTCCTCCAAATTTGAACTTGGCAAGGAACACACCTACTCTAACCTCGTCACAGAATAAAGGAAAGCGACGTCATTTGGCATTTTCTAATTCTTGTCCAGTCCTTGACTCGGTAGAAAGCATCTCTGGTAGCACCTATGTGCCAGTCAGTATAAAAGTTCTTTTAGGCAGGAACTCTAATCCTCTGAACAGAGACAACTAAATTTCTGCTAAGAAAGTGAGTTTTGTTCAAACGAAACTTTCTGTTACCCAGTTGCGCCAGGCCAGGCACATAAGAACAGGTTGTGCAACACAAAAAGGGGTTCTGCCAAATTCCAAGAATACAACTCTGGATCTTCCAATCCTGCGCATCTCAAGATCCAAGCAAGGTAAGCTGCTAGTATCTCAGATAGATACACAAGTAGCAGACATATCTAACCTGCGTACCTATCTCAACAGGCGCCAGTCAACACCTACTTCGACAAAATGCAAACAGCCTGCGCCAGTGGCTAACTTGCGCCAGAAGTAGACTACTGAAGTCAAGAACCCTTATACCTATGCTAACCAACTCAGCACTTCCTTGTATACTCAAGGAATGGGACATCTCAAGAGTCGGAATCATGTTCCTAACATCATTAAAGAATATGTTACTTCAACTTCTTATCATCCTGTTGTTGTAACCGATCTCCGTGAATTTTTAAACAGAAGCGGAAGATCACAAATTCGTCTCATCTATCTATAATGCAGCCTCAAGAACATCACTGTAGCCATCACTATGAGGTAGTTATCAAATGGTGTTGTCAATCAGCTAAACGGTCTGTCTTCGACCGTCTAAATTACTCTCAGGTTCCTCAACCAATAATAGTGGATGAAGATGAATTATTGTATGCCTCTATCAACATGATGTCTCAAAGCACTGGGGTGGAAAGCATCCGAGACGCAATGCATCCCGCAATCCCAGTCAACAATACTTAGATCGGATTCGTGAATCCGACGAAGGAGCATACCAATATACCCGATCAAGAAGCCGAGACACAATCGGTCAAAGGAATCTTCCTTCCGACCAAGAAACAATCGGTCAAAGAAATCTTTCTGATTCCAACCAAGATGGCTTCAGTAAAAAAGATGTCCCTATCACTTATCCTGGAGGTAGTTTCTTATATGACTTTGATGCTGATAGTAAAAGTTCTGAACGGACCATCTTTTCTGCTAGCTCGTCTTCGATAGCTAGAGAAGTGACTGCTTATGTTGTCACGGAAGATCAAGATGCTTCCAGTTCTAACAGTCAAGAGCAGAGAATTGCTGTATTAGAGGCTAGTTTGAAGAGCATGGTTGAAATGATGACAGGCATGCGTGCTGTAATTATGACACAACATACGGTTTCACCAATTGCGAATCTAATTTTAACCCAAGAAGCTGTAACGATATCAGCTCCCGAAAACCCTGGTCTAGGGGTACAGTCTTCTCACACCACTTCCATACCTGTGCAGACTATTCCAAGTCAATCTGGTACTAGGGTGGTACTTATCATGCAGTACCCCTTCCCAACATATTAAATCATTCTACTGCGCCACAATAATCGGGAGATACTAATGAGGCCATAAAATTTTACGTACTCAATTTAAAGCCTACAAGCAGAAAGATGGCTTACAGAAGCTTGGGATCAAGCAGCCTTATCCTGAGTAGAAGGAAGTTCAATTTCCTCCCAAATATAAACCCCTTACTATTATGCTATTTGATGGTAGCACATCTCCAAGTCAGTACCTCAATCACTTTAAGGTAACGACTGATCAACTACAGCCAAATGACGCTCTACTCACTAGGGTGTTCGTTGGATGTTTAGCAGGTGCAGCTTACGACTGGTACCATAGTTTGTTAGATGGTTGTATAACCTTTTTCTCCAGATTCAAACAAATATTCTTGGATCAATTTTATGAGGGAACAAACGATATGACTATGTCTGCTCTCATTAAATTTAAATAGCGACACAATGAAACAACCAAATACTTTATTAAACAATTTTGCCGTGAGGCACTCAAAATGCCTCTCAGAACTCCAGATGCTTTGACTATAGACACTTGTAAATCAAATATGTTGCCTATAATCAGAATGTCGACTGGATCGACGCAGTTCTAGGATTGGCCTTTATTCATAGAGAATGCTAAAGCGGCAGAAGAAAGTGCTGATAAATTCAAACAATTAGGTATTCAGATGTCTAATCTTGACAAAGATGAACATTCTACATCAAATAATGGTGGCCGTCAGAACAACCGTAAGGATAAAGAGACTTTGGCTATCAATGTCAAACGCAAAGAAATACTAGTCGTCAATATAGGTCAATCAACACCTACTCCAACGGTACCACCACAGAGAGCACCACGTCCAAAAGAAGAATACTCCTTTGATGAAGATGATGTCATAACCACCTTAGATATTGTGTTTATCACAGGTTTATCGGATATCTAACTCGAGCATGTTATGTGCTCAAAGACAAGATCCAGGAGATGGTCAATTCTGGTATAATCACTCTCCAACAAGATGAAAAAACTGTAACGATTAATGTTGCCTCTCTACAGTTTGGCAATTTACCTGCTCAACTTGTGCAGGACGGCGTCATTCCTATCCCGAGAACTACTTTGGAGATTGTTAATCTCCCACCTGCACGAACTGATGGTCTTGTTCCTCTGTTTACTGATAAAGGGGAGATTATGTGGATTCATCCCGATTTAGTGGCTGACTTTGAAGCATCTTCTTCAAGGTCCAAGAAAGCAACCAAATATAAGTCATATCACATGACTTAATTGGGTGGACATTGTCCTCCACCTTTAACTGCTACTTTTACCTCGGCGGCAGATCCTTCTTCTTCTTCTTCTTCTTCTTCTTCTTCTTCTGTTTTTTATGAAACAACGCTGCCAAAGCTAGAAACCAATTATCAACCAGCCTTCCATATATAAAGTCAACAATCTCGTAAACTCATGAAGAAGATGGAATATGATTTACAAAAGGCTCCCGGCCTGAATCATAGAAAATGATCTCCTGTACCTCTTTCTCTATGCTTTTCATACAACCAATCTCGTGTTGGTTTGGGTTACTGGACAAACTCTTTATCTTGCCAAAAGAAATCTTCGAAAAGTAAGATCCAGGCAAAGAGTTGTAATATGGTGTCCGTCGAACCTTTATCCGAAGAAGACGCCTTAACTGGTACCAGGTTTGGTAGACTTTACCTGAGAGACTGTTCAGAAGGTCAAGAGACCCCTACTCCAGCTCCAGAGGCTCCTTCAGCATTATCTTCTCCTGCTGTCAATGTTCAATCGGTTTTATCACCTCCAGTGGAACCAACTCCTCCCAAACCGACGGCAGCCGAAAAAGGAAAGCAGCCTGTCAGCTTTGATAAAATATTAAAGAAGACTCCAGTTCTGGGACTCGAGAAGCCGTATAAGTTTGATATACTAGCTTAGCTGGCTAATACCCCGACAAGGTTATCAATTTCTGAGCTACTGCGTCTCTCGAAGGAAACTCGAAAAACATTGAGTGAAGCTTTGATGCAAGCTGATACTTGTCTAACACTCCTCAAAAGCTAGAGGAGGAGCCTGTAACCTGCGTTCATTGTCATAGTGTGATGGAGCTGATGCCCAACATCACCTTTACACAAGATGATTTACTGCTGGAAGATAATCGTCATGACCGACCCCTCTACTTCACGGGATATGTCGATACCATGAAGGTTGATCGCATCTTGATCAACCCTGGGTTTGCACTCAGCATCACGCCAAAGACTCTACTAGATGCATTAAAATTCCTGTACATAATCTTTCAACAACCATTACGACAATCTTGAGATTTAATTCTGGAAGAAGTGAACCTTTGGGGAAGATTCGCTTGAAAGTTCAAATCGACAATCTTCGTACAAAGGTTACTTTCTACGTGATCGATAATCATGGCTCTTATAATGCTTTGCTGGGAGGACCCTTTCTGCATGAGCATAACATTGTACCATCCATTCTCCACCAATGCTTCAAATATGTAGACATCATTGGAGAAGTCCAGAAAAAAGTAGCTGACCTAAATACTTTCAGGGGAATTAAAGCATATTGTACTGATTCTCGGATGTATAAGGAAGAATTCATGAAGGTTGTGTTGGTGATGCATAGTGAGGAAGATCAGAAAGATACCTCAAATGATGTTATCATAATTCTAGTCAAAGGACGTACTACTCGTCCATCTTCTTCTCAGACATTGACTATCCATCTTTCCTCTCATAACAAACATCCTCCTACTGTAAAAATGGAACAGAGGGAGCTCACTTCTTCTGAGCCTCTTGTTATCTACCTTCGTCGTAACATATCTTCTCCTTTTCGTTCTCCTCCTCTGATTATCAACTTACTAAGCCTTCTGTTAAGGCCAAGAATCCTGTTGTAAATAATGATGTACAAATCAATAAAGTAGCATCTCCTTAATAGTATACTGATGTCTTTTGTTATACTCGATGTTATTTAGAAATGTTAGACAACTTCGAACCACTTACAATAGGAGCAGTTCAACCTCTCCAAGACGAAGTTCGAACCAATGCAAGACTCCTTCTTAGTTCCTTCCAGGAAGAAAGATGAATTTCCTATACTTTTTAGTAAAGGAACATAACAGAAGATCACACCCGATAGTGAAGAAGAAAATCACGATAACGGAAGACTTCAACTACGCTATTATAGCCAAAATCAAAAGATGGGCTAGAATTTTAAAACTAGTCTCAATGGTGGTAAGGAAAGGCAAACTCCTATTCGTATCCCTATTCCAAAAGGAAAGTCACAATAATATTACAGCAAAACGAAGCGGGGATTGGGTTATATCTCGCCAATTCTGTAACGTCCCAGTCCCAAAATGCTTAGGACCAAGTACGCAACATGCCAGCTGCACATATACGGAGAATATTCTAATATATGGAATTTTCGTATATGTACATAAGCTGTATATATATAATAAAGTCACAGGCCAGAATATAAGTATCTAATCTCATCACAGCTCAGCACAGAATAAATAAGAGTCCAATAAATAATAAGTACATCAAAGAGATAGCCGGATGGTCATTTCCACTCCAAACAGCTATGATAAATAGTCACAATGATCGGAGTCCAACCTCCGTAAAATAAAAAGTAAAGAGATGTAAAAATGTCCACTAAAATGTCTCAAAGAAATCAATAAGGTAGAAGATAGCGGGAGATGCCTCGTCATCAATGTAGGTTAGATCCAGTGTCGCTCCATACTCCTGCAGAAAGTCGTCTAATTCTGGAAAGATAATCAGGTCCTCAGTGGGATGTAACAAGATACAAGAAAACACCATACCATATAAGCTGTGATATATAATATAAAAAAAGATGAATGCAAATCGGATGTCTACCAGTTCTACAGTGATAATGCAGTTAAGAATAGACCTTCAATGCATGGACATCTGGCTCAGGTGTAGGTAACTCAGGTATGGTTCTATCAGGATACCAGGGACCCCAAAGCATAACATTCCTCGAATGTCAAGGGCCAGCAGGATCGGGAATAGGAAAGTTCATAAGTGACCCATACGTTAAGGAAGCTGTTCTCCCCACCCAATGCCTAGTAGGGTCACATCCATGACTCATGAAACCTCTAGTAACTGCCAAGTCTACTAGCATGTAATTCTATTGGCAGTTACTCCTATCCGTCGCACGCCTCATACGTATCGGTAGCCAGCCGACTACGCGAGCAAGTGTCCTACATATGACTCATAACATGTGGTAAAGCAAGTGTCAAAGCCGTATGAGATATACCAATACCTCATCAACAAAGGGATGGTCACTAGACTAAGTCAATACAGGAGAAATAAATAAAAGCAGAAAAACGACCGATAAAGTCGCTTGCACCCAAGTTTGACTTGGATGCACAGTTTTAGAATATCAACAAATAAGAAATACTAAAAATAACAACTAAAAATAAGAATATATAAATCACAGAGTAAGGTGGGAAGGTATCTTGTCTGGTGGTGCGAAGGTGGCAAGTCCAAAAATCACAATGTCAGCAAAAGAAATGTCACAATCTCCAAACAACTCCGAATGTTGAAACAAACATCAAGGCTGTACTTGGAATAAGTGATATACCTAGGAAATGCTTGTCCAAAAGTCTAATTCTGGAACAGGGGCAAAATCATAATTTCGGATCAAAATGATGTCCGTCGTTGGACCCATTTTATATCGAAATGCGTGCCAATGTCTACGATCTCTAAAGTCGTCAAACTATATGTCTACGAATCCAGTTTAAGAAGACAAACCCAATGGTATGTCCAATTTTGGATTTCGATGAGCCGTGCATAAAATTGCCCATGGGTCGGGTTACCGGCCCGCCAAAAAGGCGTTCCGATCAACCTTCTCAGGATTGGACCAAATTTGGCACACAGGACCAGAATTTTGATTCGGTCCTGCTGGCATAAGTTTCATCTCGATACAACGAACGTACACGAAGTTATGGCCAAGTTTGCAAAGGTCTATACGGGGTATCTCGACGGATATGTACTGATTTCGTCGCACACGCACAACGAAATCAAGTTTCGTCAGTTCCCACACGTCTTCAACATTCATACGTGCCTTTTGATGCGTATAGTGTGCGACCACGTCGCCCGGTTTGTCTGGGCGCACGCCGTATCGGAAGTTTTTATGAAATTTTAATATTCTTAAAGCAGTTTTCTATCAACTTCGACAATGAATTGCTTCCTGCATATATATCGAAACGTCGATCTAACAAATGCGTTGCGATCTCGTCTATATTGGGTTTGACTACTTTTAACTAGTTTGTCAAAATCTTTAATGTTTGGGCCAAAAATTGGCTTCCAGGTTAGGGGTTTTAGGACAGTTTTCTGTTCTGCTTTCGAACAGAATTGCTTCGACTTTGGGTCGAATTTTAGGACTGGTTATTCGACTATCTATGGTCTTATTTTCTGGTATTACAAGGTGGTTATATAGTCTCTACATACGAAGCAATGGATCAAAAAATTATCGATTGAAATTAGAGAACGAGGGTTCGAAATTAATGTACCTGGCTGCGAAATAACAGAGGTTCTCTCTTATTCTGGGTCGGCCTGGTGGTCGCGGCGGCACTCCAGCGAACTTCCGATGGTCGACGGTGGCTAAGGGGATTCGCCTGAGTACTGGAAGGGTTCAGGATTTGGTGGTTGCTCTCTCTCGAGTATATATGCTAGGTTTGTTTCTCCACTTACCGCACTCGACTACTTTTATATCTAGTTTAAAATCTTGTTGAAACTCAAATTCTGGATCGGGTTTAGATTAAGATTATGCAGATTTGCTGGGATTCGATGAGGAAGGCTCGCAAGGATTTGAGATAGGGTTAGGATTTAAAGAGATCTAGGGAGGATTTGAATCTAAAAAGATTTGGTTTGATTTGGATTTCCAAGTCTTTAGTTATGCTTTGCTATGCTTCAGCGGAAAAATGGGTTCGGGGCATATAATATACTGTTCACGAAAGTGAACAGTATGGTCATGCTGATTTTTTTCACTGAGCTTGGCTAAGTGTCATAACAAGGTTTTTGTTTACACATTATGTACACACCTATATACTAAGGTGTATATAATATATATATGTAAAAATACATATGCATACCTGTACACATTTATATAATATATTTAGTACATATATGCATACAAAATAGGCATGTACTATATATATATATATATATATATATATATATATATATATATATATATCCAACCAATTCAACGCTCTAGATTAGGAGGAGGCGGCTTCCCCATCGTCATCAGAGCCCCTCCAAGTCGAGAGCACTATCGCCGCAATCCCCTGCGCGGAGGAGGAAGAGGCGACCATCGTCACTATCGACGAGGATCACCAACACATAATCGAAGACCCCATCGAAGGAGCCCTTGCTATTCTAGGCCTGGACCTAGTTCAGAGGGGCCAACAGATTCAAGTGGCAGGCTTTCCTCTCCAGCAATCCATGCTTCTGATAGGGAGCACCAGTGACTCCCTAGTTATTCCTCCAGAGGACCCCACCCTGGACTCCGCCGGGGAATCTATCGCCCCCCTGGACCAGCACACAGAATCAACTCGTGACCATCCTACCACTACTAAGAACGAGAACGGGGTCTTAATAAGGAAAGGACTAGCGGATTCCATAACCATCCTAACCAGATTCGTCGCCAAGAGGATAAAATAAACCCCCCACAACCTCCTTAATGATTAACATCCTATCATGGAATGTCCGCGGGCTGGGGAACAAACCCACACTAAGGAGAATCATCAGCCTGAAGAAAATCTACAAGATAGACATCCTCATTATTCTTGAACCCAATATTCTCCCCAAAAGATTAAAATCAATCCAGCTGCAGCTAGGCCTACCCACGGCCATTGCTGACAGACACGACATTTGGATCCTTGGTACGAAAGATGTCAAAATAGGGTGTATCCAGGACACCCGGCAAGCCCTCTTCTGCTGGTTAGATCACCTCATGCTCCCCGAGCGCACCATCATCTCGGCGGTCCACGGCAGCTGTGATTTCTTAGACCAAAAAAACCTCTGGAACGATCTCCTTGACATCCACCTAAATCACATCAATTCCCCTTGGATTTGCATTGGAGACTTCAATGCGCTTACCTGTAGAGAGGAGAAAATTGGTGGCCGCCCCCCTTCTATCCCAGCCATGCAAGACTTCAACAACTTTATTTTCAATGCCAATCTAGCCCCCCCCCCCAGTTCACCGATAACGCTTTCACCTGGTGCAATATGTAAGAAGGCAACCGTCGTCAGTATTTCCGTTTCGACAGAGCCCTCACAAACGTCCTCTGGCACGGAATGGGGATCACCACCAACCTGTCCCACCTTAACTCCTCCGAATCCGACCACGCCCCGCTGCTCGTGGAAGTTAAAAACAATACTAACCCATCCAAAAAGAATTTCCAATTTCTTGACCTCTAGACCGAGCACCCGCAATTCTTGGACATCGTTGCGGAAGCATGGTATAGCGAGGAATCACCAAACCCCCTTTCCCGCATGAGCAACAGGCTCAAGGCGACCAGGAAAGTACTGTCCAAATGGAGGTAACTTGCGTTCGGGGACATCTTTCAAGCCGTTTGGGTGGCCGAGGACGACGTCACCCGCACAGAAGCCAGGTTCGCATCTGATCAGTCCCCGGCGGCCAGGACCGCCCTTAACCTCACCAAGGCTATGCTCAAATTTAGGACTAAAGTGGAGACCAACTTCTGGAAGCAAAAATCTAGATTGAAATGGGATAGCGACGGGGACAAAAACTCAAAATACTTCTATGCCTGCGTCAATGGGCGAAGACAAAAGCTAGCGATCCACCACACCACCGACGAGAGCGGGAACATCATTACTGACCAGAAAGGCATCCAAGCTGCTGTTACAGACTTCTATTCCAAATTATTCTCCAAAGGTACAGTTCACAAAGACAACGCCTTCCTAGACCAAGTCCCCTCTCTCATTAATGACGCCGACAACGCCCAACTAGAGCGTATCCCCACCGTCCAGGAAGTGAAAGAGGCGGTTTGGGCCCTCAACGAGCATAGTTCCCCCGGAACGGACGGATTCTCGGGGACCTTCTTTCGCAAGTGCTGGGATATTATCAAGCAGGACATCACCGAAGCGGCCACTGCATTCTTCGAAGGAGCCACTTACCCCAAAGCCATCTCTAGCGCCAAGCTCATCCTCATCCCGAAAAAAGAAAACCCGGAGGCCTTTAGAGACTTTCGACCAATCAGCCTGTGTACTTTCACCAACAAGATAATATCCAAAAATTTTGGTACCAGAATGGCAGGGATCCTCCCCAAGATCATCTCTGAGGAGCAGAGCGGCTTTGTCCGTGGGAGGAATATCCAGGACAATATTATGTTAGCCCAAGAGTTAATTACCTGCATGAAGTTTCCAGCTAGAGGGGGAAACATCGCAGTCAAAATCAACATGGAAAAAGCTTACGACAGACTAGATTGGCAATTTATAATCTGGGTCTTCAAGGCTTTCGGCTTCTCCGAGTATTGGACCAACTTAGTATGGAGATCTATCAGCAACTCATGTTTCTCCACGGTCATCAATGGCCAAGCCGTTGAATTTTTCAAATCCAGTCGTGGGGTTAGACAAGGAGACCCACTATCATCCACAGTCTTTATCATAGCGGTCGACGTCCTGAGTAGGAACCTCAATAACATGGCCAATACTCCTAACTTCCAGCACTATCACACATCCAGCGGATGCCCAATAATTACTCACCTGGCCTTTGCTGATGATTTACTCATCTTCTCGTCCGGGGACGAAGGAGCGGTGGCAGTGGTCCGTCACACCCTGCAGAGGTACTCCACCTGCTCAGGTCAGAAGATCAACCCATCCAAGAGCGTCATTTATGCCGACCATAATATCAAAAGAGAGCATGTAATGAGACTCGTCCACCTGACGAGATTCTCCGTTGATCATCCTCCGTTCAACTATCTGGGGTGCCCCCTCCTGTATAGTAAATCCAACGCTGGTATCTTTGAGACATTGATCACTCGTATCAGGAATAAACTTGCTGGGTGGCATAATGCTACTTTATCCCTAGCAGGCAAGATTATCCTAATCAACCACGTGCTCACCTCTATTCCCATCTACTCCTTGGCGGCGTGCTCCCCGCCTTTGAAGGTTCTTTCTTCGATCGAGCAGATCTTTTATAATTTCTTCTGGGGGCATTGCAATGGCATTAACAAACATCACTGGGCTAGTTGGGATTCTATGGCTCATCCAACTGAGGAAGGCGGTTTGGGATTCACTAAACTCACTCACATCGTTAAAGCTTTCTCGATAAAACTTTGGTAAAAACTCTGCACGAACGAGAATTTATGGACCAGGTTTATGAAGAACAGGTACTTCAAGCATATTCATCCATCAGAGGCCATATCTAACAGCAGATCATCTGCGGCTTGGCGACGCATCCTTAGTGGGCGTGCCCTTGTCGAGCCAAAGATGAGACTTCAATTGGGGGACGGCGAGTCGGACCCATTCCGGGAGAGATGGATTGGGGATAGCTTGAACACGCGGCTCACGAAGATACCAACGGACAGCAGAATCAGAGACTTGTGGAACAACTTTAGCGAAGACTGAAACTGGAACAAGATTCGCGAATGGGCCGGTAACGACACGGTGGAGAACATTCTAGCGTGCGGCTTGAAGATCGGCCACGGCACCGATGCTCTGAGATGGACGCGCGAGGCTTCCGGGGCATTCTTGATGAGGTCGACGAGACTCGCAGTTCGCAGACCGGGGCAGCCACATCAGCCGAGTAATCATTACTGGCACTCCTGCATCCCCAAGAAATGGTCCTTCCTCATGTGGAGAGTCATTAGAAAGAAACTGCCGACCGACGATATCCTCAACACCATAGGGATTAGCTTGGCTTCCGCATACAATTGCTGCTCAGATCGTCAGATCGAGACTATCGACTACATCTTTTACCAAGGAAGCCTGCCAGGCAAAGTCTGGAGAGCCCTCAGCCAAACCTAAAGTATGGAGCCAGGGGGCGGATGCTTCCACGATCTAGCGGTCTCTTGGGGTAGAGCATCCCACGGCTACCAGATCGTCGCAGCGGCCGCCACATAGGCGATTTGGAAGAATCGCAACAAGGCTAGATACGAAGATCACCAATATCTGCTGACCAGCTCATCCGGGAGGTCTTCCGCCAATGCCACAAAAGGAGCACTCTGTGTTCCCACAGCCCGACATCACTCTGGTTTCCCTAAACCTAATCCAAGGTGATCCAGTAGTCTCCCCCTCTTTTTTCATTTTGGTGGTATACTTGTACAGTTCTGACTTGTATACGCGTCATGCTTCGGCATTTTGAGCCTTGATTAATAAAAAAAGTTTTATAATATATATATATATATATATATATATATTTATATATATTATATATATATATATATATATATATATATATATATATATATATATATATATAAATGTGTACCCCTACACATTATGATGCCATACTATGTTATTTTAACTAAATCAAAGATTTTATATTAAAGAAAGGTTTCTCAAATTTTATACTGGTAATTAATAATGATTTATTTAGCTTATTAATGACCAAGGAAATAAATAAAGCATATATAAAAATATAAAAATAAACATAAAATATAGAAGGTTTACATCATACCCAACTTAAAAAAATTTCGTCCTCGAAATTAAACTAATATTGGGGGGGGGGGGGTTTGCAATGCAAAAATTTAAAGGGCTACATGCAATACGTACCTTGGTTTTCGAACAAATGCGGGTAGCGATTCTGAATGTCGTCCTCGCGCTCCGAAGTACTCTCCTGGCGAGTGATGCTTCCATGCCATACGAACCAATGGTATAGATTAATTTCGTAACACCTTCACTCGGCGATCAAGGATGCCTGCTGGTTGCTCTTGGTATGACAAACTCGGTCCAACGGTGATTTCAGATTGATCAAGTACGTGACTGCTGTCTGCCACGTATCGCCTCAGCTGCGACACATGGAATACGTTATGCACTCCCTCCAATGACGGTGGCAATGCCAATCTGTAGGCCACCTCTCCAACACGTTCCAAGACATCGAACGGGCCAATGTATCTTGGACTCAACTTACCATGTCCTCTGAATCGAATCGTGCCTCTAGTGGTGGATATCTTCAAGAAAACATAGTGGCCTTCCTTGAACACCAAAGGTCGACGACGATTGTCCGCCTACTGCTTCGGTCGATCCTGTGCTGCTTGAAGGTGGTCCTGGATCTTCTTCACCTTCTCCACTGTGCTCAAAACCAACTCGGGACCCAATATCTGCCGCTCTTCTATGTCGCTCCAACAAACAGGAGATCGACACTTCCTACCATATAACGCTTCAAAGGGGCCATCTGAATGCTCGCTTAATAGCTATTGTTGTAAAAAAACTCTACAAGATGAAGGTGGTCTTCCCATGATCCTCTAAAGTCAAACATATACGCTCTCAACATATCCTCTAGCGTCTGGATCGTACGCTCTGACTAGCTGTCTGTCTGCGGATGGTATGACGTGCTGAATTTTAAACGCGTACCCAGACTGTCCTGCATACTCCTCCAAAAGTATGAGATGAACCTTGAGTCACGGTCGGACACGATGCTAACTGGTACACCGTGTAGCTTCACTATTTGCTTCATATCATATTCGCCAAAACTTCTGTGGACTGCCCCACTCTAAAAGGCAAGAAATGGGCCGATTTGGTAAGTCTATCAACAATCACCCATACCGCATCACGTCCACTAGGACTTCGAGAAAATCCTGTGATGAAATCCATCGTAATGTGCTCCCACTTCCACTCGGGAATGGGTAGAGGCTGCAATAATCCGGCCATCCTCTGGTGCTCGGCCTTCACTTGTTGGCATACCAAATACCTGGCCACGAAACGAGCTATCTCCTGCTTCATTTCGTGCCACCAATAATACTGTTGTAAGTCCCGATACATTTTAGTTCCTCTGGGATAAATAGAGTAAGTCAAATTGTGTACTTCTGCCATCAATTTCTGTTGTAACTCTCTATTAGGAACATAAATACGATCACCACATCGCAATGTCCCATCGAAATGAATCCTCAATCCCGTCTGCTCTCCTGCTTCAGTCCTTTCTCTAAGCCGTCGAAATCTAGCATCCGTGGGCAATGTCGCCTTGATCCTCTCTACTAATGATGACTGCACTTGAAGATTGGCTAACATGTCATCTGCTCTATGCAATACTACATCAATACCAAGCTTCTGCAAGTCTTCTATCAATTCCTTCTGTGTGGTCAAGAAGTAAGCCATGGGCTTACGGCTTAATGCATCTGCCACGACATTAGCCTTGCCCGGATGATAATGTAGCTCGATCTCGTAATCCTTCATCAACTCCAACCAACGTCGCTGTCGTATATTCAACTCTTTTTGTGTGAATACATACTTGAGGCTCTTATGATCGAGGTAGATATCAACCTTCTCGCCGTACAAGTAGTGTCTCCATAGCTTCAAAGCAAAGGTAACCGCTACGAGCTCTAGATCGTGGGTTGGATAGTTCTTCTCGTGACTCTCAACTGTCTTGATGCATATGCTACTACATGACCATGCTGCATCAATATGTATCCTAATTCCTTTTCGGATGCATCACTGTATATCATAAATCCTCCCGGTCCTGATGGTAGTGTAAAGATAGGTGCAGTGGTCAAGCACTTCTTTAACTCGTCAAAAGCGGCTTGACACTCCTCCGTCCATAAAAACTCCTAATCCTTGCAAGTTAGTCGAGTCATAGGCCCCGCTATTCGAGAAAAATCTTCTACGAACCTTCGATAATAACCCGCAAGTCCAAGAAAACTTCTCACCTCGAATGCTGATGTAGGAACGGGCCATGCCTTGACTGCTGTGATCTTCTATGGATCTACTGATATGCCGTCTCCAGTAACGATGTGTCCAAGAAATAATACTTCCTTGAGAAAGAAATCACACTTGCTAAGCTTCACAAAAAGTTGCTCATTCCTCAATGTTCCCAAAATAATTCGTAGGTGCTGTTCATGCTCCTCTTGACTCTTGGAGTAAATCAAGATATCATCTATGAAGACGACTACAAATTTGTCCAAGTACTGGCGAAAGATCTTGTTCATTAAGTTCATGAAAATCGTGGGAGCATTGGTCAAGCCGAAAGGCATGACCAAGAACTCGTAGTGTCCATACCTCGATCGAAATGCCGTCTTCAAAATATCTTCCTTCCGAACCTGCAGTTGATGATAGCCCGATCGTAAATCAATCTTGGAGAATACTTTTGCTCCACTCAGTTGATCGAACAGGTCGTCTATACGTGGCAAGGGGTACTTATTCTTCACCGTCACTGCATTCAAGGCTCTGTAGTCGATGCACATACGCACTGCCCCGTCTTTCTTAGGCACAAAAAGAATGGGTGCTCCCTATGGTGACGTACTGGCACGAATAAATCCTTTCTCCAATAAGTCGTCAATCTGTGTCTTTATCTCTACCAACTCCTTGGGTGCTAATCGATATACTCGAGACAAAATAGGCTCGGCTCCGAAAATAAGCTCAATAGAAAACTTAATGTCTCGGTCAGGCGGCAGTCCTGGCAAATCCTCGGGAAATACATCCTCGAACTCGGTGATGACAGGGTGCTGAGGGGTGCCCTGCATCATCATATGAGTCCCCAAGGTGGGTGCATCACAACTCTTTCCTTCTTTCTTGGTGAACTCGAACTCCGTCGCATTCGGTGTTCTGAAGACAATAATGTCCCTATGGTAGTCTATAAGAGCAAAATGCTGGCTCAACCAGTCCATTCCGAGAACCACATCGAACGTAGGCATAGGGAATACAAGAAGTCGTGCCTTCATTTCTCTACCACATATCACTACAGGACAGTCTACAAACACCATTAATAGGTACAACTCCTCCTCCAGTGAGGATTCTAATGTTCTTAGATAAGGGTGTGATGGGAATGCTGTGTCTAGTGGCAAAACTAGTGGCTATAAATGAATGAGTGGCTCCAGTGTCAAACAAAGTAATGGCAGGACATGAAGCAACTAAAATCATACCTGCTATGACCTCTACCTCTGTCTCTATCTCTATATTCTTAACAGCTAGAGAGAATACCTGTCCATAATTCTGTCCAGGGCCCTGAGCTCTGGCCCTCTCGAACTGTGCTGACTGGGGTGGTAATGGTGGGCGAGGTGCTCCTACTGCTGGTCGAGGTGCTGAAAGTGCTGGGGTTGTCGATCTCGGTTTCTGCTGGGAATAAACTAAGGACTGCTGCTTTGGACAATCCTTCACCTTGTGCTTTTCTGACCTGCATCTCAAGCATGCTCCAAGTCGAGTTTGACAGTCCATCAAGAAGTGTCCCTGCTTTCCGGAATAGTTCCAGGTGGGCTTCTGATAAGGTGTGGGCCTCTGCTGGAACTGTCCTGTGGGCCTCCTGATAGGTCCACCCGGAGTAGCTCAGGCTGGTGTCACTACTGGTGTATGACATCTCGATTGCTGCTGCTGCTCCTTGCGAAGAATCTCTTGAGCACGAGCTTCTTCCAAGATAGCTGAATGGGAAACTCGAGACTGGATAGTCGTATAAGACTTGAGCTCTTGTACTAGCCCCTGATGGAATCTCCTCGCCTTCTGTAACTCGGTCGGGATCAGTCCCGTACCAAATCTACTCAGACAATTGAACTCTGAGTCATACTCATCAACTGTCATATTTTCTTGCTTCAGATGAAGGAACTGGTCGTAGAAACCGTCTCGAACATGGATAGGGAAGAATCTCTCATAAAATGTATCATAGAACTGCTTCCAGGTGATCCCAGCACCAAATCGTCTCTCTTCTGCCTTCCACCAGTGGTGGGCATTATCCTCTAATAGTAGGTCCACTGCTGTCATCCAATCTTGAGCTGGCAATTGGGATGCCTTCAGTAGCTTTTTCGTACTAATAAGCCATTATGACACCTCTAGTGGCTTCTCCGTTCCTCTGAAGGCCTTAGGGTTCATGTCTGTGAAATTCTTGATAAAGCCTTCTTAAAGATACAGAGCCAGTGCTGGTGCTGGTACTGGAGGTGGAGGTGGAGGTCTAACCAAGGCTGCCATCATAGTCTATCTCATCAGCTCAGTCTGCTGCCACTGAGCCTACATTATGGCGTACATAAACTGGGAAGTAGGGCTCCCATCAGTCAGTGGTGGAGGCATCTGAGGTCCCGACTGTGGTGGAAATTGCTGAGAGAATGGTGGTGGTGGAGGCAGTAGTGCATTCCCTTCCGAGGGTACGGTAGTGGTCTGTCCAGCCTGGCAGACTGGGGGTGCCGTAATCTTTGGATGCACTGTCGTCGGAGTCGTAGTAGGCTGCGACTGTCCTAGCTGGTACGGGGTCACTGGGGTCATCGGAGGATTCAGTTCCTCTTGGTTGGCCGCATCAGCAGAGGTGATGGCCAAGGTGGAAGTGCGTCCGCTTCTTAGACTCATACTGTTGGCACGAGGAAGAATAAGACGATATTAGGAGAGGTTAGATATAATGTAATTCAAGTAATCAAAAGAATTTGAAAAGATTGGAAGTCAAGGGAAGTAGTGGTTCTGGATGAGATACCATTCTTATTCCTATATGCAGGCTTGTTGGGCACAGCCATGTAACCTAACAATATTTTCTGACCTGCATGGGCCACCACAAAAACGTGTAACGCTCCAGTCCCAAAATACTTATAACCAAGTACGCAACATGCCAGCTGCACAAATACGGAGAATACTCTAATATATAGAATTCTCGTATATGTACATAAGCTGTATATATATAATAAAGTCACAGGCCAGAATATAAGTATCTAATCTCATCACACCTCAGCACAAAATAAATAAGTCCAATAAATAATAAGTGCATCAAAGAGAGTCGGGTGGTCATTCCCCCTCCAAACAGCTATGATAAATAGTCACAATGATCGGAGTCCAACCTCCACAAAATAGAAAGTAAAGAGATGTAAAAATGTCCACTAAAATGTCTCAAGGAAATCAATAAGCTAGAAGTCAGCGGAAGATACCTCGTCAACAATGTAGGATGGATCCAGTACCGTTCTGTACTCCTGCGAGAAGTCGTCTAATCCTGAAGAGATAACCAGGTCCTCAGTGGAACGTAACAAGATACAATAAAATACCATGCCATATAAACCGTGATATATAATGTAAGAAAAGATGAATGCAAATCGGGTGCCTACCAGTTCTACAATGATAATGCAGTTAAGAACAGACCTTCAACGCATGGGCATCTGGCTCAGGTGCAGATAACTCAGGTATGGTCCCATCAGGATACCAGGGATGTCAAAGCATAACATTCCTCGAATGTCAGAGGCCAGTAGGATCGGGAGTAGAAAAGTGCATAAGTGACCCATACGTTAAGGAAGCTGTTCTCTCCACCCAAAGCCTAGTAGGGTCACATCCATGACTCATGAAACCTCTAGTAACTGCCAAGTCTACTAGCATCCAATTCTATTGGCAGTTACTCATATCCGTCGTACGTCTTATACGTATCGGTGGCCAGCCGACTACGCAAACACGTATTCTACATGTGACTCACAATACATGATAAAGCAAGTGTCAAGGCTGTATGACATATACCAATACCGCATCAACAAAGGGATGGTCACTAGACTAAGTCAATGCAAAAGAAATAAATAAAAACGGAAAAAACGACCGATAGAGTCACTTGCACCCAAGTGTGACTCGGACGTGCAGTTTTAGAATATCAATAAATAAGAAATACTGAAAATAACAACTAAAAATAAGAATGTATAAATCACAGAGTAAGGTGGCAATGTATCTTGCCTGGTGGTACGAAGGTGACAAGTCCCAAAATCACAATGTCAGCAAAAAAAATGTTACAATTTCCAAACAACTCCGGATGAAGAAACAAACATCAAGAATGTACTCAGAATAGGTGATATACCTAGGAAACGCCTGTCCAAAAGTCTAATTCTAGAACAGGAGCAAAATCATAATTTTGGATCAAAATGATGTCCGCCATTAGACCCATTTTTTACCGAAATACGTGCCAATATCTATGGTCTCTAAAGTCATCAAATTACATGTCTACAGATCCGGTTTGAAGAGACGAACCCAACGGTATGTCCAATTTTGGATTCCGATGAGCCGTGCATAAAATCGCCCGTTGGGTCGGGGTACGGGCCTGCCAAAAAGGCGTTCCGATCAACCTTCTCAGAATTGGACCAAACTTGGCACACAGGACCAGAATTTTGATTAAGTCCTGCTGGTGCAAGTTTCGTCTCGATACGATAAACGTACACGAAGTTATGGCCAAGTTTCGTCAGTTTCCACACATCAGCAACATCGATACACGTCTTTCAATGCGTATAGTATGCGACCACGTCGTCCGATTTGTCGGGACGTATGCCATTTTGGGAAGTTTTTATGAAATTTTAATATTCTAAAAGCAGTTTTTCTATCAACTTCGGCAATGAATTACTTCATGCACATATATCGAAACGTCGATCTAACAAATGCGTTGCGATCTCGTTTATATTGGGTTTGACTACTTTTAACTAGTTTGTCAAAATCTTTAATGTTTGGGCCAAAAATTGGCTTCCAGGTTAGGGGTTTTAGGACAGTTTTCTGTTCTGCTTTCGAACAGAATTGCTTCGACTTTGGATCGAATTTTAGGACTGGTTATTCGACTATCTATGGTCTTATTTTCAGGTATTACAAGGTGGTTATATAGTCTCTACATACGAAGCAATGGATCAAAAAATTATCGATTGAAATTAGAGAACGAGGGTTCGAAATCAATGTACCTGGCTGCAAAATAACAGAGGGTCTCTCTTATTCTGGGTCGGCCTGGTGGTCGCGGCGGCACTCCAGTGAACTTTCGATGGTCGACGGTGGCTAAGGGGATTCGCCTGAGTACTGGAAGGGTTCATGATTTGGTGGTTGCTCTCTCTCGAGTATATTTGCTAGGGTTTTTTTTCTCCACTTACCGCACCCGACTGTTTTTATATCTAGTTTAAAATCTTGTTGAAACTCAAATTCTGGATCGGGTTTAGATTAGGATTACGCAGATTTGCTGTGATTCGATGAGAAAGGCTCGCAAGGATTTGGGATAGGGTTAGGATTTGAAGAGATCTAGGGAGGATTTGAATCTAAAAAGATTTGGTTTGAATTGGATTTCCAAGTCTTTAGTTATGCTTTGCTATGCTTCAGTAGAAAAATGGGTTCGGGCTACATAATACTATTCACGAAAGTGAACAATATGGTTATGCTAATTTTTTTCCACTGAGCTTGGCTAAGTGTCATAACAGGGTTTTTGTATACACATTATGTACACACCTATATACTAAGGTGTATATAATATATATATGTAAAAATACATATGTATACCTGTACACATTTATATAATATATTTAGTACATATATGCGTACACAATAGGCATGTACAATATATATATATATATATATATATATATATATATATATATATATATATATTTAAGAAGGGGGATTTTATTGATGTATCAGGCACAAAAAGGGGAAGCCTATACAATAAGAGCGACAAACGCTGGCAAAAAAAGAGAAGCGGCTAGGCAAGCCGATAAAACTGAAAGTAGAAAAAGACATAGACTAAGACTAATCTATGGTTTCCCAGAATTTAGGCGTAGAGTGCGAGCAGTGCCTCCGGATCTTAAGGATCTGTCTGATGATTTTCCTGTACTGTTGGGAGGGTGGAAGATGTCGTCCCTCGTATCGGTACTTGTTCCTATTTTTCCACAGAACCCAAATGCCCGCGGCTGCGATGATCTGATGTCCGTAGAAAGCGCCACAGCTGGACAAGAGATCGTTGAAGCCCCTAGGGGGGGCCTTCCTAATCTTGGTGCTGAGAGTCGCCCAAGTATAATTGGCCAGATCACCGGAGATGAGGATGTGCTCTGCCGATTCGTCTTGGAAGGAAGTACAGCAATGGCAACTCGAAGCTAGGCTGTAGCCAAACGAGATGATGGCATCGTCGGTGGGGAGCTTGTGGAGGAGGGCTCGCCAGATAAGGATTGACCATTTGGTGGGGATGCAGGCATGCCAGAAAGGAGCGATGAGGGGTGATGGGGTTCCGATGCCGCGGGCGATTGACCTGGCGGATTGCAGTGAGAACCGTCCGTCCGGGTTAGGGGACCATCGCGTGATGTCCGGAGTGTCGGAGATACGGAGATTAGCATTAGCGAGACTGGCGGCAGTCGCGGGACCGAGCCAGATCCTGACACGGTCCCAGATCCATCCGGACAAGGGATCCCATAGATCGCGAATCTGGCCCTCCCGCGGAGGGGTCTCGGGAGGGTGCCAAAGGTTCCCATCCAGCCAACGATCATGGCTCAACGATGAGTAGCCGTTGCCCAGTTGGATGTGTATGAGGGGGTCAGCAAGCTGACGGCCGCGGGTAATGCGTCTCCAGGATGGCGATGAGCGGGTGTTGACTAAGGCTGTTCCCGGGTCGGAATATCTGAAATATCTCGCTTGCATGAAGCGAGTCCAAATAGAATTGTCTGTGTGATGTTTCTACCATAACTTCATGGAGCAAGCATCGACGATGTGTTCCAATCTACTGAATCCAAGGCCGCCCTCGAGTGTGGGATGAGCCATAGTGGTCCAGCTGGCCCAGTGGTGCTTATCTTTGCCTTTGTTGTGACCCCGGAAGAATCGGGCGAATAGGGATTCAAGCGACGCGAGAACCTTTTTGGGAGGGTTGCAGACCGCCATGGTGTAAATAGGAATGGAGGAGAGGACGTGCTTGATCAGAATCAGCTTGCCTCCAGGCGATAGGGTGGCGTTGTGCCACCCCTCGATCCTTTTCCTAATGGCGCTGACCATGTATTCGAAGATGCCCGAGTTGGCCTTGCCATAGACCAATGGGCACCCTAAGTAGGTGAAAGGGGGGTATGCAATGGCAAAGGTGGTCAGGTTGGAGAGAGTCGCAGAGTGAGACCTATCCATTTTATGGTGGGTGTAGATGACACTTTTTTGGTTGTTGATTCTTTGTCCGGAGTATCTGGTATACCTGTTAAGCGTTTGAAGGACCACCTCGATGGAGCCGATATCTCCGGAGGAGAAGATGAGGACATCGTCAGCGTAAGCAAGGTGAGTGATGATGGGGCAGCCGGTGGTGGTGTGGAAGTGGTGGAACCTCGGGGAATTGGGCATGCTCTTAAGGTTTCTGCTGAGGGCCTCAGCAGTGATGATGAAGATAGTAGCTAAAAGAGGGTCCCCCTGTCGGACGCCACGGGTAGCGGTGAAGAAGCCGTCGGCCTGGCCATTGATTACGGTAGAGAACCAGGAATTGTTGATGGACCTGAAGATGATGTCAATCCAGGCTTCAGAGAAGCCAAAAGCCCTGAAAACCCAGATCATGAATTGCCAGTCGAGACGGTCGTAGGCTTTCTCCATGTCCAGCTTAATGGTGATGTTGCCTCCTCTAGCCGGGAATTTTATACAAGTGACCATCTCTTGAGCTAGCAGGATGTTGTCCACGATGTTACGCCCTTTCACAAAACCGCTCTGCTCTTCAGAGATAATTTTGGAAAGGAGCTCCGTCATTCGGTTGGCGATTATTTTTGCGATGATTTTGTTGGCAAAGTTGCATAGACTTATGGGGCGGAAGTCTTTGAAGGTTTCTGGCTTGTCTTTTTTAGGGATAAAAATGAGATTGGCCCTGGATAAAGATTTAGGGTATCTAGCTCCTTGGAAGAAGGCTATCGAGGCCTCCAAAAAATCTGGGCAATGATCTCCCAGCAATTTCTGTAGAATACCCCGCTGAACCCGTCGGGTCCGAGAGCGCTGTGCTCGTCAAGATCCCATACTGCGGTCCGCACCTCGGCAGCGGAGGGGAGGGAGAGGAGCTGCTCGTTCTCTTGAACAGTGATGATGCTCGGGATCTCCGCCATCACTCCCTCGTCCAAGACGACCGCATCTTTGGAGAAGAGGTTAGAGAAGAAGTTGGCCGTAGCCTCTTGAATCTTATGCTGGTCTGTCAGGTGGTTGCCGTTGTTATCGTTGATACGATAGAGGTTGAGCTATTGTCTGCGGCCTTTAACGCATGCGTGGAAGAAGCTGGAGTTGCGGTCCCCTTCGTTGTCACATTTAAGTCTGGCTTTTTGTTTCTAGAATTCAGTTTCGACTTTAAGTCTGGACTTGAGGATCGCTCTGGCGAGGTTGAGAGCGGTCCGCGCTTCGGGGGATCTGTTAGTAACGTAAGATATCTCGGTACGGGTGACATCATCTTCCGTATTTTTGATCTCCTGAAAGATGTTGTCGAACGCGGCCTTACTCCACCTGGAGAGAGCCTTGCTCGTGGCACGCAATCTGGCCGTAACTCTGTACATCGGATCAGCGTCGTTCACTGAGAAACAAGCTGATGCCACCTCGGATTTGAAACTCGGATGGTGTCTCCAGAAATCCAAGAATTGGAAAGGTTTCTTGATGCTTAGGGCGCTTCTGCTGATCTCGATGAGAAGGGGTGAGTGATCTGATTCTGTGGTGTTGAGGTGGAAGAGGCTAGTTATGAGCCCCATGTCAGCCCAGTGGCTGTTGATGAGTGCTCGGTCGAGGCGGAAGTATTGACGTCGATAGCCTTCCTGCATGTTGCACCAGGTGAAAGCATTGCTGGAGAATGATAGGTGTGCGTGGTGAGCGTTGAAGGTGAAGTTATTGAAGTCGTCCATGGCCGGAAGAGATGGCGGTCGTCCTCCGGACTTCTCGGCACTGCTCGAGATGATGTTGAAGTCACCAACGCACATCCACGGGAGGTTCTGGAGGGAGAGGTGGGTGTCGAGGAGGTCGGCCCAGAGGGGTTTTCGCTCTTGGAAGTCACAGCTGCCGTGAATGGCGGAGATTAAGATTCTGTTACGAAGTTGGAGATGTTCCACCCAGAAGGAGAGGGCTTGGCGGGAATCCTGGACCATGCAAGATTGGATGCCTGTGCTGGCGAGAATCCAGATGTCGTGACTACCAGCCAAAGCGATCTCGAATCCCAGGTGGAGTTGGATGCCGGTGATCCTTTTCTTGGTGATTTTGGGTTCGATGATTACTAGGATGTCGATTTTGTGAATTTTTTTGAGGCTGAGGATTCTGTTCAGCGTTGGTTTGTTTGCTATGCCTCGAACGTTCCACGAGAGGATGTTAAACATTGGCTTGGGGGGAGAGGGAGAGGAGGTTGAGCTTGGCTGCTGACCTTGTGGTCATGGCCGCTTGCTGATTCTTTTTCTTGTTTCTCTTCTTCTTTTTCGAGGAAGATTTTTTGGTGGCAGTTTTGTGGTTGTCGCTGGCCTCTGTTGATCCATTAGGAGAGACCTCCCGGTCGACAACTACCGAGGAGTAACTCGCGGCCTCGGCATCGTTGAACGCACACAGGGGGTTGTTGTGATCAAGGAAACCAGCGTCCTTGGCTTGCCAGAACCTGTCAGTGAGAGGGGAACAAGTGTCTGGAGGGGCGTCGGTGAAGATGGGTGAGAGGGCCGGAACAGCAGTGGGCAACTCTGGTTCTTCGACAATAGGGCAAGGGTCGAGGGTTTCCACGGGCTGTTCCCGTGGGTGGCCGCCAATGGAGATAGGGGGGAGTGGGGCTGGAGCCCCAGGGCTTGAGGAAGGTGATGGGGGAGATCTCTCAGGGAATAGTGTCGACGCTAAATGCGATGGGGGTGGAGGGGGGCTGAGGGCCTGTCGGGTCTGGGCGTGACAATGTGTGAGACGTCCTGTTCTGCCTGGGACTCGTGGCATACGAGATCTAGGGTGTGCCCACAAGGGCTCTCGGGGGAGTTATCGCTATCTAGAATGGCGAAGGAGTTAGCGAGGGTGATGGTGGGAGGATTGTAGGGAACGATGGCAGAGTCGGACGAGGTGAGGGGTCTCGGCCTTTGCTGAGGAAGGGTTTCTGCTTGACGGAGGGGGGGAGTGGGGGAGTTGTCAGGTGAGGGGATGTGGGTGGTGGTGGGCGCGACCGTGTCGCGAGGTTTGCGGGTTGAGGGTCGGGTTTGCCCGGAAGCAGTGTTGCAGGGAATGTCCGCTCATCTGGCAATATTGGCAATAAATGATGTTGTTGTCATACTCCAGCGTTTGCCTGATAGTCTTATTACCAAGCTCTATCTCGATCATTTTGGGGGGTTCCTTAGCGAGGTCGAGCTCAACACAAAACTTCGTGTAGTTGTATTTTCAAAGGTTACATGTTTCTTCCGCGATGGCGACCAGGGACCCGAAGGAACTGGCGATGCCCTTGAGAGCAGCTGCGGGGAAACACACCAGGGGGAGGTTGGGAAGGGTGACCCATGTGGTTATGATCGACGAATCCATAGCTTGGTTGAAATTGGGTGACCATTTGACGATTTTAGCAATTTGAGAGTCAATTTTGGTGGTACCCTTGGCCCACACCGTGGTGCAGTCCTAATCGGAGGACAGGTGCATGAATATGTGCTTAGGATCTAGAGGGGCGACCTGATAGGTGTTCAAGAGACCCCAGGCCGCGATAGCCACCTTCACCCTAGCAATCTTCGGACAACCGAAGGTGAACTTAAGGATGAAGGATTTGAGGAAGGAGGAGGATAGGGAAGAAATGCCCGCTTCGGAGAAGGGGACGTGGATTGGGAATCCGTCGGATGGGGGTGCGAAAATGATTTCGGGAAGTATGATCTCCGCGGAAGGGGGAGGACCTTCACGCGGTCAGGCCGCAAAGCATCAGCGTAGGAAGGCACGCGGGTGGGGGAGGGGAGTGGGGCTGGGGTAGCGAGCATGCCGCTGGTGGCGGAAGCGGACGAGATGGCGGGGCCTCCGACGATAAGCCTGTCTGCAGAGGGGGTTAAGAGACCTTGCGCAGGGGAAGCCGGCGGCGAGGGGGGGCTGGCCCTCAAAGTGGGAGCCACCAGGCTCTAGGAGTCCCAGAACAGAGGGTGGAGGCATACCCACAACGTGGGAGCCTCCGGGCGGGTGAGCTACGCTACCCGCAACAGGTGAGGACTGGCCCACAATGTGGGTGCCACCGGGCGCGAACAGGCCCGAAATGAAGGATGAGGGCTGTCCCACACGTGGGTGCCACTGAGCGCGCAGAGGCCCGAAACATTAGATGCGGGCTGGCCCACTACGTGGGTGCCAACTGGCATGCTGGAGCTCGAAATAGAGACTGAGGGCTGGCCCACACCGTGGGAGCCCTCAAGCTCGCGGAAAGGAGGCTGATCCAACATGTGGATGCCTGCGCTCGAGCCCAAAGCAGATGTAGCATAAACTGGTGAAGTAAGTGCAGGGCCCGCGCCCGAGGAGAACGCGGAAACGGCTAGGCCCGCAGAGGTGGGGGGCCCGCAGGCCCGTTACGCGCCAAGGTAGGTCCAGCGTAGAAGTCAGAGTCTAAACTCTGCAGCGTAAAATAAAGGGGGTTGGACCGCGCGTAAAGGGGATCAGAAACTGATGGGAGCTACGTAAATGCTCGTGGAGCGCTGCTCGAGAAAAGCGGAGGAACCGAGGACCCCGAAGTGGATGGGTCAGAGCGCGCCTTACGAGGGGGGGTTCCCTAGGGGGCAGGTGGACGCTGGGATCGAGACCTGGGATGGCGTGCCGCTCGGCACCACGCGTCCCACCGGGAGGGGAGCCGAGACAGGCCATGCGGCTGCCGAGGAGCGATCGCCGGGTGGCCGGTGCAGTCCGCCGAGCTCGGTAGGGGGGGTCGAAGCTGGCCAGTGGGCGCCAAGGGGTGGCCAGCGGAGCGGTGGTGCAAGACCGGGGGGCGGCCGGGCTGGCGAGGGTTGCTCGGGGAGGAACGGGGGAGGGGCCCACCGGAGCTTCGCCGCAAGGAGGGGCCTGCTAACCAGGTCGAGCTGCGCTCGTGACCAGGCTAGGGATGCGTTGGAGGGTGGTGGGGGGTCGACTACGAGGAAGGAGGATGCCTGTAGGTCGGCGGATGCGACCCGGACGAGGGCCAACCCGCAGCCACCGTCACCAAAAGTGGCCTGGTCTGGAGGCACCACCGCAGAGGGAGGAGTGTCTCTCGCTGCCGAGGGGAGGTTGCTCGAAGCCGAGGGAGGAGGTGGCATGGGAGCCGGGAGGGTGATGGTGGGGGGGGGGCACCCGGCGGCGGGGAGCGAGGGGGACCGGGGGAGAGCGCGCGGCGGCGGAAAGGAGGTCAGCCGTCCAGGCAGGGATGTGCCGGGGGGGTGAGCCGAGGATAGAGGGGAGGGAGGAGCGGGGAAGTCGACGACGGAGGCCGAGGTGGGGTGGACGCCTGGTCGCGCGAAGTGACTTGTGTTGCCGACGGTGGCGGGACAGGAAGGGGGGAAGACGGAAACGGGAGGGAGACGCAGAAAGGGGGGGCCCGGTGGCTCCCGGATACCAAGGAGTCAGGAGAGGGCAGTTTGGATGAAGAGGGGAGGTGGCGGGGAGGCATGGGGGAGGAGGGGAAGAGGTGGACGGCGGGGGAGGCGGGTGGGGTTAGCCGGCATTGGCCGGGAGGGAAACACCATGAGCGGTGAAGGAGCTCTGAAGGGGATGGAGAACCATTTTTCTCATATATATATATATATATATATATATATATATATATATATATATATATATATATATATATATATATATATATATATATACTAGTCATAACCTGTGCCCATAGGGCATGGTTCATTTAAGGTATTCCCCCTCAAAATCTTGGACCCCCAATTTTAAACGAACAATAATAATTTTGAGGCCCCCATCAAAATATTAAATCCCAACCACTGCTGAATGTGAATTTTATTTGGATTCCCCATAAAACCACACTCTCAATAATGCTCATCCATAACCATTATGAGGCCCCCATCAAAATATTAAATCCCAACCATCAAAATATTAAATCCCCATCTTTGGATTCCCCATAAAACTCCACTTCCAATAATGCTCTTCCCCATAAAACCCCACAACCATTGATTCACCAAGATTAAATCCCAACCACTCTTTATCTTGGCACAGTCAGCCCTAGGATTCAAAAACTTTTGTGTTTTGTATAAGATATATATATATATATATATATATATATATATATATATATATATATATATATATATATATATATATATATATATATATAAAATATATATATATATATATATATATATATATATATATATATATATATATATATATATATATAAATGTGTACCCCTACACATTAGATGCCATACAATGTTATTTTAACTAAATCAAAGATTTTATATTAAAAAAAGGTTTCTCAAATTTTATACTGGTAATTAATAATGATTTATTTAGCTTGTTAATGACCAAGGAAATAAATAAAGCATATATAAAAATATAAAAATAAGCATAAAATATAGGGGGTTTACATCCTACCCAACTTAAAGAAATTTTGTCCTCAAAATTAAACTAATGTTGGGAGGGTATGCAATGCAAAAATTTAAAGGGCTACATGCAAAACGTACCTTGGTTTTCAAACAAATGTGGGTAGCGATTCCGAATGTCGTCCTTGCGCTCCCAAGTAGACTCTCCTGGCGAGTGATGCTTCCATGCCACGCGAACCAATGTTATAGATTGATTTCGCAACACCTTCACTCGGCGATCATGGATGCCTACCGGTTGCTCTTAGTACGACAAAATCGGTCCAACGGTGATTTCGGAGTGATCAAGCACGTGACTGTTGTCTGCCACGTATCGCCTCAGCTGCGACACATGGAATACGTCATGTACTCCCTCCAATGATGGTGGCAATGCCAATCTGTAGGCCACCTCTCCAACACGTTCTAAGACAACGAAAGGGCCGATGTATCTTGGACACAACTTACCACATCATCCGAATCGAATCATGCCTCTAGTAGGGGATATCTTCAAAAAAAACTTGGTCGCCTTCCTTGAACTCCAAAGGTTGACGACGATTGTCCGTCCACTACTTCTGTCGATCCTGCGCTGCTCGCAGATGGTCTTGGATCTTCTTCACCTTCTCCACTGTGCTCAAAACCAACCCGAGACCCAATATCTGTCCCTTCCCTATGTCGCTCCAACAAACTGGAGATCGACACTTCCTATCATACAACGCTTCAAACGGGGCCATCTGAATGCTCGCTTAATAGCTATTGTTGTAGAAAAACTCTACAAGATGAAGGTGGTCTTCCTATGATCCTCCAAAGTCAAGCATACACGCTCTCAACATATCCTCTAGCGTCTAGATCGTACGCTCTGACCGGCTGTCTGTCTACGGATGGTACGACGTGCTGAATTTCAAACGCGTACCCAGACTGTCCTGCATACTCCTCCAAAAGTGTAAGGTGAACCTCGAGTCACGGTCCGACACGATGCTAACTAGTACACCGTGTAGCTTCACTATTTGCTTCATTTACATATCACCAAAACTTTCGTGGACTGCCCCACTCTAAAGGGCAAAAAATAGGTCAATTTGGTAAGTCTATCAACAATCACCCATACCGCATCACGTCCACTAGGACTTCGAGGAAATTCTGTGACAAAGTCCATCGTAATGTGCTCCCACATCCGCTCGAGAATGGGTAGCGACTGTAATAATCCGGCCGCCCTCTGGTGCTCGGCCTTCACTTGTTGGCATACCAAATACCTGGCCACGAAACGAGCTGTCTCCCGTTTTATTTCGTGCCACCAATAGTAATATTGTAAGTCCTGAATGCAAGGCCAGTCAACCAATAATAGCGTCGATTCTGATCTGATATGATGGATGCCATAGAAGCTGAAGTTAAGAAGCTCATCGCCTGTGGCTTTTTCAAAGAAGAACAACATCCTGACTGGGTGGATAATGTTGTCCCAGTTGTGAAGAAAATAGGGAAGGTCCGAGTCTGCATCGACTTCAGAGACCTTAATGAAGCTTGTTCCAATGATGAATTTTCTCTTTCGATCACTGATGTCATGATCGACAATACTTGCGAATTTGAACGAATGTCTTTTATGGATGGATTCTCAGGATATAATCAAATCAAGATGCATCTAGAAGATGAGAAACATACATCTTTTTGTACTCCTCTCGAAGTGTACTGCTACACTGTCATGCCGTTTGGTCATAAAAATGCCGGTCTAACTTATCAGCGGGCTATGAGTACTATCTTCCGTAATCATTTGCGGAAGACAGTTGAATGATATGTAGATGATATTGCTCTCAAAAGTTCTCTAAAGGAAGACCACATCCAAGATTTGAGAACTATATTCGATCTAATGTGCCAACATCAACTCAATATGAATCCCACCAAGTCATTCCTGGGAGTTTCTAGTAGAAAATTTCTCGGATTCATTATTACCTCCAAAGGTATACACGTTGACCCTGAGAAAATCAAAGCCATTCAAAAGATGTGTCCTCCACGCAATCTAAAAGAGCTAAGAGGATTCTAGGGACGGCTTGCGTACACCAGGAGATTCATCTCAAATCTCTCTGGACGTTGTAGACCGTTCACTCAACTCATAAAGAAAGGTGTGTCTTTTATTTGGACTGAAGAATGTCAGCAAGCATTTGAAGATGTAAAATGGTACTTGATGAATCCTTCAGTTCTAGTGCCTCTAGTCTCATGAATACCCTTCCTGATGTATGTTCGAGCGATGGATCATTCATTGGGTGCCTTACTAGCTCAGAAGAATAAAGAAGGTCATGAGCAAGCTATCTATTATCTCAGCCATACAATGATCGAAGCTGAACATCGATACAGCCCAGTGGAAAAAGAATATCTAGCTTTGATGTTTGCTGTTCAAAATACGGGACATTATATCACCGGCCAAACTATTCATGTTATTTTCAGAGTTAACCCTCTCTGGGTCTTGATGAAGAAGCCCAGTACACTCAATTCCGGGCTTGCTATATGGGCCATATTATAGTACAATATGATATGGTTTATATTCCTCAAAAGTCGGTTAAGGGTCAAGCTCTTGCTGACTTTCTGACAGCTCATCCAATTCCCATAACATCTAAACGCTATGACGAGATTCCGGACGAAACTTTGGAATCTAACATAATTTCAGAAGAAATTCTTGCCTAACGTCTATTCTTTGACGGTGCATCAAGAATAGGACCAAAAGGTGCCATTGTCGCTGGAGTTGGAATCGTCCTTATTTTATCAGAAGGATTAGCTATTCAAAAAGCTTATTCTTTAGATGAGTCATGTTCTAATAATGTGGCTGAATACAACGCTCTGCTCATTGGTCTCCAGTTGGCTAAACAATTGTATATTGAATATCTTGAAGCATATGGAGACTCTAAGCTGATTGTCAATCAGGTTAGAGGCACGTATGAAGTTCTACATCAGGATCTCGTCCCATTTTCTGAAGCGACAGTTAGGCTGGCTACATCGTTCAAGGACTTCTTCATTGAACATGTACGTCGGGCATACAATACGGAGGTTGAAGCATTGGCTAATCTGGCAGCCGTATTAGCAATCCCAGTAAAAAAGCAACAGATGATTGTCATCGCTAACAGAGAGTTATTTTGCAACGAGAATAACTCAAATATTGAGTTCAGCAATTCAACTGAAATCAATGTCATTAGTGAAGACTGGAGAGCTCCTTTTATTGACTTTGTGGTACATAATATTTTACCTGAAGATTCTAAGGAAGCTACAACAATCCGTACACGATCACTCCGGTTTTATTATAATGATACTTCTAAGACCCTTTATCGACGAACATTTGATGGTCTACTCTTACGTTGTCTTGTTGGAGATAAAGCAAAACAAATACTACGGAAAGCTCACGATGGTGTATGTGGTGCACATCAGCCTGGTCCTAAATTATAAGATCGTATCCGACGTATGGGCTACTATTGGCCCACTATGGTATCAGATGTAATTGAATATGCAAGAAAATGTCGAGCCTGTTAATTCCATGCAGACTTCATCCATCAACCGTCGGAGTTCCTTCATCTGACTGTCGCATCATGGCCCTTTGAAGCTTGGGGCATGGATGTCATTGGTTCTATTAATTCACCGTCGTTTAAAGGACATAGGTTTATACTGGCTATAACCGATTACTTTTCAAAATAGATCAAAGCTGTACCTTTATCTGAAGTCAAGACTAGCAACGTCATCAACTTCATTAAACATCATGTGATATACAGACTCGGTATTCCTCGACGAATCATTCATGATAATGGACCACAATTCATCAGTTAAAAGTTTATTCGATTTTGTGATGATAACAGAATCAATAATGTTGCTTCCATGGCCTACAATTCTGCAGCAAACGGTCTGGCTGAAGCATTCAAAAAAAACTATTATCAAGCTTCTCAAGAAATTCGTTTCTACCAATAAAAGAAATTGGAGTGAAAAGCTTAGAAAATGTCTATGGACTTATCGCACTACTATACGCACTCCAACCGGTTGCACACCTTTCTCCTTGGTGTATGGATGCGAAGCTGTCCTACTATTGGAAATTAAATTCCCTCCTTAAGGATTACAATTGCCAATGAACTCACAACAAAAAATAATGATCGCCTTCGGCTTTAGGAGCTTGAAGCGTTGGACGAGAAACGATTAGTAGCTCAACAGCATATTGAGCTATATCAAGCCCGTATCTCCAAAGCTTTCAACCGAAAGGTTAAAGTACGAGTATTCCAAAAAGGCGAACTAGTCCTTACTGTCAGACGTCCTTTGACTATGACACACATGAGCAAGGACAAATTCGAAGCGAAATGGGAAGGAATCTATGTTGTAAGCAAGATTTTCTCAAACGGAACTTATCAACTAACCGAGATGGATGGCCGAGTTGCTATGATGCCTATCAACGACAAATTCTTAAAAAAGTACAGTCTGAAGAAAATGTAAGATATTCTTTGAATGTTGTACATACTAAAAAAATATTGAGTTTTTGTCTTTTGTTCACCTTTCTGATAAACTATTAAAATCCCCAGCGAGTATATCCACATCATATCACCTGATCATAAACCCAATCTTTTGGAACCCAATCGTTTTAAAAGATATCTTATTTTTGAATCCCAGCTGATTCAAAGATAATCAATGAATACATGAATTCATGTTCGCATTGCCTCTGAATTCTATCATCTACATCAGCGATTTATTACGTCCACATTACCTCTGATAAAGTCATCTTTTGAAATGACAATATTCTGAGAATTATATTTTGTCACGTCCTTATTACCTCTGAACAGATATAATTAGTATTATTTTTTTTTAGGAGAGATCTCATGTCTGGCACCTCTGAACATATTTTTCTATTCTTATCTATTACTTATATCTACTATAGATATATAATAAGTAATGGAACCACAAAAAGGACATTAATTTTTATTTCAATAATGTTCAAAATGTCAATAAGTACATCATGTGAAAGATAAAGATAAAAGCTTTTATAGATTGCTTCACTGGGGAGGCTGAGTACTGAGATCAACGATCAGCCTCTTCAAATTCTCAGCTCACTCTACTCGGGAGTTGAGTACCCTTTGCCTAGTAAGAGCTCTCCCAGACTCTGGATCAAAAGGTTGCAGCGAATCAGCTCGGCGTTCCAGTTATGCACCTTTGGTTTGGATAAGTCATCTAATTGACTCGCAGCTATTTAATGCATTTCCAATACCTCTTCTTCACGTTGTCGAGCTACTTTGACTGCTTTTTGAAGTCGACCCATTTCAATTTCTAGATCCCGGAGGCGAACTTGATATTTGGCAGCTTATTTCTCTTTCTCTGCAGCTTCAGTCTTATAGCACTCAACAGAAGAAGTTGTCTCGACAATGCGAGATTCCAACTCTGCAGAGCGCTGTGAGAATGCTACCACAGAAGCTTCGAACTCTGCTTTTCGTATTGCAGCCTCGCGAGCCATCACCTCGCATTCAGCATCTACGAGTTTTTGGATGTTTCCTCTTGTTAGATCTTTGTAAGACTTGATCGATTCTTCTAGCTCATTTAAAATATGATGCATTTCCAGTTATGCACCTTTGGTTTGGATAAGTCATCTAATTGACTCGCAGCTATTTGATGCATTTTCAATACCTCTTCTTCACGTTGTCGAGCTACTTTGACTGCTTCTTGAAGTTGACCCATTTCAATTTCTATATGGAATTAGGTCTATAGCTTTGAAATGATGTCAACTATATATATGATGGTTAGGTCATTGAGATGTCATAAAAAGTCTATAGTACTAGTTCCTTTTGGCGGACATTTAAGAGGCACATTATATGGTTTTACTCACCATTTAATGTTTGATTCACTTATTTGATGACTTAAGGTCTGATGTGCAATAATACTATGTTCTGTCAGAGCATAAGTAGTTGTAAATACAAGTTCTTAATTTGTTCCATCTGATTCTTATTCTTCCTCTAGATATTCTTCCATATGATTCTTGATTGCATATTAGGATCGATACACATGCTTATGAAAGACAATTACTGCTTGCATGATGAGTATTTCCTTATTTTTAGAGAAAGATGTTATGGTAATATATTAGGCGAGAGATGGCAGAAGGGTTAGTAGCTAGCTAGAGAGGTGAAGTTGCATTTGCATTTAGTAATGCATCTTGGACATGATGGATGATGCCAAAATATTAAAGATAATTCACCTTCCATGATGTTTACTAGAAATATTATCAGAATATATATATGTATTTTGTTATTTAGTAAGGAGTGGCCCAAGATGGCGAAGAAGCTACTGAATATCAGAAGTTTGGAGTCTTGATTAGGTTTCAGAGATTAACAGTTACTTTGGTGTCTCTGAGTTAGAACGAACACTAGTACATAACAATAGCATCTTACCTGTCAATTAAAAGAAGGGTTATTAAGATTGTGTGGTGACCACCACACGTAATGCATGTTTATATTGTACTGTTGTAGTACGTGTGTGCCTCCATTCCATTCAGTACACCTCTATAGTTGTGGTTCTGTTTGCCTCTGAGAGGAACATGTCTTCTAGTTTGGGAGGAACATGCCCTCTTGTGGTTGCCTAATCTTCTTCAAGTGCGTAAAAGAAGTTTTAGGTTCATCTTTGGTGTCTTGATCTTGAAACTGCATGCTTAAATGTTAAGATAGGTTTCTCTCTTCTTGCCAACTACTACTTCCAAATCGTGTAGCTGTGCTGGCTCCCAGCTGGAAGATTCTTGATATCATGATATATCTGCAAATTATGCAAGCATTATAACCTCCTTGTTAATCATGATTTCACATGGTACCGCACCAAATCGAATAAGATAGCTTTGAGCATATTGTGCGCGAGTTCTCAATCATACAACAAATTAAAATAGCAGCAGCAACAACAACATAGCCTTGCCTTTATCCTGAAAAAGTATGCATGCCTTTGGTAGGAATTGAACCCAAGTCTCCTAAATAGTTAAGGAACACCCCTCCCCTCCCGCACTCGTTGCAGTTCGAGACAATCACATGCCCCCCTCGTTGGCATCCTCTCCTCCATCCATTAAACATTACATATGTATTGTAATTTTATTTTCTTTAAACCCTCATTTTAATTTCGTTTTTCTTCCCTTCTTGTGATGCCTCCTTCTAGGTTGTTCATAGATTCAGACATCTCTCGTGGACTCGGGCAAGTATTATGATATTGTTGGTCGTTTTTCTTCGCTTAAGTACGTGTTGTATCATCCTCATATCACCCTACGAACTTCTTCAGCGAATTTGCTTCTGTTAATTTATTCTGCTGCGTAAGTACTGAGATGCCAAATATAAAATACTAGTTAAAGAACGTGTTCTCAAAATTGTCTTTTTTTTTTTTTTTTTTGGAATAGTTTTCTAACCAACTAGACTATAGTAGTAGACATTTCTCAAACATCAATAGATTATCTTTTTGAACCATGTAGCTTCCAGCATATATATGGAAATTCCTGGCATGGTGTTGTTCGATGTTTCCATTCGCCCCTTGTGAGTTTGTAATATAATGTTGAAGGGCTGAGTGCGATGAGTAAATTTCAATGAGAACGGAATTGCTATTATCTTCTTCTGCTCGTATTGCAATTATATGAACCTTAATTGATTTATTCAAGCACAAGTTCTCCATTATATTACAACTAAAGACTTATTTTCTAACCTTTTCCGACTTTCATTGCAGAGGTCATGATGCTACAAAGCAAATTTGAGCAGGACCAAAAGAGGATACAACAGTTGATCGATCTGCAAGGAAGTTTCGGCCTTACCGAGGACACGTGACTCTATCCAGCGGCAGCTTTGAACCCTCGAGAAGTCCCAGCTGGGAATTTAGCAATTGGCTTTTTCTAAGGGCACCACACAAATTGTTAGGGACTATCACTTACTAGGGAACAGCCCAGGTTTGAAGAACTTTTACTGGAGGCGTCCCGAAAATTACTTGGGGCTATCCCACCCCCCCTCCCTCAAACCCTCTCTTTCATTTCATTATCATTAAAAAATTCTCTCTCTTCAAAACCCTCTCTCCAAAACCCTCCAAAACCCTCTACTCCCCAAAACCCTACTCTTCAAAACCCTCTCTCCATAATCCTACTCTCCAAAACCCTCTCTCCAAAACCCTACTCTTCCAAGATCATCAATGACACCGAAGAAGAAACCGTCAACACAAGCTAGGTATGTTTCCTAATAATTGTATAATTTATTTTACATTTCAAAGTACATTTTGAATCTTTGAGAAATCTCTTAAATGTTATTATAAATTAGGTTAGAACAATTCAAAGTACATTTCGAAATCGAAAATCTACTTTTTTTTCGTTTAAACGTAACCTAGAACACGAAACTGCTGTTCGGCTGGTCGTCATCCCTAAGGATTGAAGAAGAACGGGCAGTCCTACTGCCAAAGTGGACTGCCATGCATTAGACAGTCCTGTTATGAAACAGGACTGCAGGAAGCCTGGCAGTCCTGTTATAAAACAGGACTGCCATCTCTCTGGCAGTCCTGATAGAATGATGGACTGTCAGGAGCAAGGCAGTCCTGAAGGCCAACTTCACAATTTCATTTACATCCATTATTTAATGACTCTAACCCTATAATACTAACCCTATGTTATCCTGTAGTCCTGTGGCATCTTCCAAAAGAAAGCGACCCCCCACCGCATCCTTGCGCAGGGAACGTAGTGAGCAGCCTCGTACTTTTGAGAGACCAATCAGAATTTCAGAACCGCAGCAACAAGGGGAACAACCACACCCCCATTCTCGTTCGAAGCAACGAGATCCTCCTAGTCCTCCATCTTCTTCCGATGACGACGACGTACCTATCAGCTAAATTCTAGGACGAGGTGATTCTGGTGCCGGTCCTTCTGAGGATCCTGTCCGTACGTCCGGTGTCGGTCCTTTTGAGGATCCTGTTCGTTTGGCCGATGTCGATACTTCTGAGGAGGAGGAGGATGTCCGTCCGTCGGGTTGCTCAATGTTGTTGTCGTTCGACAACCACATTGCTTGTGAAATATGAAAGAACCCGGTATGTATATTATGTTTGTAAGTTTCCGTTTATATATATATATATATATATATATATATATATATATATATATATGTATTTCATAATCGTATTTTTATTATCTTGTACGACATACAGGAGAGCTGTCGTATTCTTAGGGCCGTGAGCCACGGGAGGAAGTGTGTTGCCTGGTTTCTTAACCATTTACCCGAGGACGTCCAGACCAAAATATTTTCTACCGGTCTACAAAATTTGGCTAGATATGCCTACAAGACGCAGGACAGTGCTCTCATATCGGCCTTTGTGGAGAGATGGCATCCGGAGACCAACACATTTCATCTCCCAGCGGGGGAGTTCACTACCAAAATAAGTCATATTGGCGACGAATTTAGCGACGCAAGTCATATACGTCGGTAATATTTGTGAATTTAGCGACGTTATATAAAAACGTCGCTGATCGTCACCATCAGCGACGTTTACCGACCGTTAGCGACACACATTATGCTTTGGAAAGCTGATGTCGCGGTCTAGTCGCAGAACGTCACTGTTTTCTTTAATTCAGCGACGATTTGCGACTCCACATTAGGGACGTCGCCAGGTTTTTATTGAATAGCGATGTTTAGCGACGTCCTTTGTGGACGTCGCTAAAATATTTCATATAGGGTTCCACCCGATCGATCTTTTTTTTTCTTTCACCAAAAAGTTTCAATCTCCCGCTCCCCAAATTTCTCTGCCCCTTTCTCTCTCCTCTCCGGGGACCCCCTCCCTCCGGCGAACCCTCCCTCCGGCTACCCCCTCCCCGCGGTTTCCCCCCTTCCCTGCAGCGACCCCCTTCCCTCCGGCGTCCCCCTCCACCGTTGATTCCCCTCGTCGACGCCAACCCGACTCCACCGCTGCTCCAGCCCCGACGATCCCGACGCGACTCCGACCAAGGCTGGTAAACCCTAACCCTAACTCCTTCATTCTCTATCTCGAGCCAAGTTAAGTTTCTCCTGATCTTGCAAATTAGCATGCAAACATATGAGATTTTGCTGTGACGTAATTGATGAAGTCACGATATAATGCATACATAATTTTTTTGGTTTCTCATCCCCGAACCTTCAAGCCTTGGTCAGTGGCTTCGTCTGAGAATTCGAAGGAGGCTTTGAGATGTTTTCGTGACCCCGACAAAAAAGAGAGAGAAGGCCAGTAGAGCATTTGGAAAGATCCATTAATCTTACGAGTTGGAGAGAAATTCTCCTTTTAAGCAACAATGATCTATTGCTGCAACTTCTGCAAAGTTGTACTCTCTTTATAACCTGCAAACATTTGTTCCTTTCCTAAAATTGTAGCCAGTAAGAAGGAAATTATAAACATTAGATGATTTTTTTTAATCGCGGTTCTCAATCTCAAGTAGCTATCAAGACCTGAGCAGTCTTCTTCGAATGACTGTGTGTGCTATTTATAAGTTTGTTGGACTTACCTCCATCTATTTTCCCTATTACATCAATCACCTGAAGATCGATTGAAGTAGAGCTTCTCCTCACATTGTGTTACATTTTCTCAATCTCAAAGTAGCTATCAAGGCCTCGTTTGGTTCGCGGAAAGGTAAGCTTTGTGAAATTAGAATTTCAATCCATTTCCATTCCTATGTTTGGAAAAACAACAGATATTTGGAGAGAGAGTGAATCTTAGAGGGGAAAAATGAATCCATCACTTTTCTTTCCACAGCTCTAATTCTGCGAACCAAACATGGCATTTCCCTAAGATCTCATTTAACGAATTAAATCATTAGGCCATGTTTTCTCCCCACAAGCCCATGGGAACATGTTATGTTGCAAGAGAACCTTCTAAATAACCCCTTTCCGAATGTCAAAATTTATTTGGTTTCAACCCTTAAGGGTATGCCTCCGAGTTTACAATTCCATTTATCAGACTATCGCTATCGGTATCGATCGAACTATCGGTATCGGACTATCGCTATCGGTATCGGACTATCGCTATCAGTATCGACCGTATATACTTAGTATCGGGCGTAGCGGATTAGTATCGATCAGTATATAGGTTTGTGTTAAGATCAAGGTTCAAAGTATCGGTATCGGAATAGTAGGCCGAATAGGAGGCCGAGATAGTCGAATGAGAAGAAGGGAAGAAGGGAGGAGCAGATGGGTCCAGAGCCATGGTGGAGGAGGAGAAGTAACATGAGAGCAGTTTCCGCCGTAACATCTCCTGTGGCTCTGCTGGCAACTGAAGTCCAGATGCTACAAAGGACGATCCTTCGCTGAAATCGACTACAACATCCATCAGTTCAAGTTCATTCATATATGAGTAGATTCCAATGCCATAGAAGCCATCAGTTTGTTGACCTTCCTCTATGGCATTGGAATATACTCATATAGGAATGAACTTGAACTGATGGGTGTTGTAGTCGATTTCAGCGAAGGATCGTCCTTTGTTGCATCTGGACTTCAGTTGCCAGCAGAGCCACAGGAGATGTTACGGTGGAAACTGCTCTCATGTTACTTCTCCTCCTCCACCATGGCTCTGGACCCATCTGCTCCTCCCTTCTTCCCTTCTTCTCATTCGACTATCTCGGCCTCCTATTCGGCCTACTATTCCGATATGCGTTTGATACGGTCTACCTAACCTATATACTGATACTAATCTGATACTCTCTGATATTAAGTACATCCGGCTTACTAGCTAGCGGATCCACCAGTTACATGATTATATACTAATTATGTTTAGTTTGTCTTACGATACAGATTTTCACTTGCATGTATAAAGTATGCATGTATAATAGTAGGTAATGATATGCAAAACTGAAAAGATAAATGCAATGCATGAATGAATGGATGAAAAGATAAATACAATCCATCGGAAAAGCTTTGACACTTGCATATCATTCACTACCTTGATGTATCTATCTTACAGAATTATGGAGCTGAATTACTATCTGCGGAATCGTACTTGGATGTACAACCGTCATCCTGATGACATATGCGGTGTGCGGGATGAATTCATAGAGGGTGTACACCAGTTCCTGCAGTTTGCCAAGGCGTTCCCTCAGTACATGGACGGTACCAAAATTAAGTGTCCGTGTGTGAGATGTCGCAACTTGAAATATCATCCAGAAGTGGATGTCACGTATCATTTGTACTCGAAGGGTTTCACGCCGAATTACTATCAGTGGAGCGAGCACGGAGAACTTGTGTCTTTAGCATCGGAGTACGAGCCTTATGTGGATGTCCACAACAACGCTCCTTACGACGATGGGTTAGTGAACATGGTTTTTGACGCGGCCGGGCCTAGTTTCGATCCGGATGATCATGATGCACCTGAGGAGGCACCGAACCCCGATGCTGCACAGTTCATGGAGTTGCTGGAGAATGCAAGGACTCCATTATATCCTGGTTGTGAGGATCATTCACCGTTGGAGGTGGTTACAAGATTGTTGAGCATCAAGTCCGATTTTAACATGTCGCAAGATTGCTACAACCGTATTATGGAGTTGCTTATAGAAATATTGCCTGAGGGTGCGAAGTTGCCTAAAGACTTCTACCGGTCTAAGAGGATGGTTAGATCGCTCTGGATGGGATATGAAAAAATCGATGCCTGTCGCAACGGGTGCATGTTGTACTACAAAGACGACAAGGATGAAGACGCCTGCAGATTTTGTGGTGTCGATCGCTACAAGGCCTGTGGTAGAGGAAAGTCTGTCGGTGCCAGGAAGCCTACCTCTTCGATGCACTACTTGCCGTTGACGCCGCGTTTGCAGCGGTTGTTTATGGTGAAGGAAACTGCAGAAAACATGAGTTGGCATAAGCGGGAACATACCGAAGGAGTGTTGGATCACCCATCTGATGGAGAAGCATGGAAGCACTTTGATCGAGAGTATCCAAATTTTGCTTCTGATCCGCGTAATGTTAGATTGGGTCTCTGCTCTGACGGTTTTACCCCATTCGGACTTTCGGGATCCCAGTATTCGTGTTGGCCTGTGATCGTCACCCCGTATAATCTACCGCCTTGGATGTGCATGAAGACTCCATATATGTTCCTCACCGTTATTATCCCAAGTCCGAACAATCCGAAAAGGAACATCGATGTTTATTTACAGCCATTGATTGATGAGTTGAATCAGCTGTGGGAAGTAGGTTCCAACACGTACGATGTATCTAGAAAACAAAATTTCCAGATGCGGGCAGCACTTATGTGGACCATCAACGACTTTCCGGCCTATGGAATGTTATCTGGATGGAGCACGCATGGTCGTCTTTCATGTCCGTGTTGCATGGACGACACTAAGGCTTTCCGTTTGAAACACGGAGGCAAACCGTGCTTCTTCGATTGTCATCGACAATTCCTGCCGAAGGATCATCCGTACCGGAGGAACAAGAATGCTTTTCGTGCTGGCGTTGTGGAGAAGGGTGATCCACCGACAAGGTGGTGCGGAGCCACGATATAGGAGGAGGCTAGAGATTTACCAAGTGCTATTGAGCAGCCTGCTACGGGCTACAAGTGTGACGGATTTGGTCGCACTCATAACTGGACGAAGAGGAGTATATTCTGGGATCTGCCATACTGGAGCACCAATCTGATTAGACATAACCTTGATGTCATGCATATTGAGAAGAATGTGTTTGACAACATAATTAATACTGTAATGGACGTAAAGGGGAAGACGAAAGACAATCCTAAGGCTAGATTGGACTTGAAAGAAATATGTAGACGTCCTGCATTGCATTTGATAGAGGACGGGAATGGGAAGTTGAAGCAGCCTAAGGCAATTTTCTCACTGGAGAAGGAGGATAAAGTGAGGCTTTGTAGGTGGATTCAAGGTCTGAAATTTCCAGATGGGTATGTTTCAAACTTGAGAAGATGCGTCGACCTCAAGGAGAACAAACTGACAGGTATGAAGAGCCATGATTGTCACGTATTCATGGAGCGGTTAATTCCGATTGTATTTCGGGAATTCTTACCGCAGGCAGTTTGGGATCCATTGACGGAGCTTAGCATATTCTTCAGGGACCTTTGTTCTAAGAAATTGCTCGTTGATCGTCTAGAAAAGCAAGAGAAGGACATTGCGGTAACACTGTGCAAGCTAGAGAGGGTGTTTCCTCCTGGATTCTTCGACTCTTGGAGCATTTGCCGATTCATCTTTCCTACGAGGCACGTGTTGGTGGATCCGTCGAATATCGATGGATGTACCCATTCGAGCGACATTTGAATCACCTAAAAAGAAAGGTAAAAAATAAGGCTCGGGTCGAGGGTTCTATTTGTGAAGTCTATATTCTCGAGGAGATTACAAATTTCTGCTCCTCCTATTTCAAACCTCATGTTGCTACGAATAGAACGAGGGCTCCGAGAAACGACGACGGATATCAAGAATTTAATAATAGAATACTGAAAGTATTCAATGCGTCCGGAAAGCCTTCGGAGAAAATAAAGAAGAGATATTTGAATGACGAAGAGCTAAGGGCTGCTCAGTTGTATGTATTACTCAATTGCGACGAGGATGAATTGGAGAAGCTAGAGGGGTAAGTAAGGAATGATGAGTTTACGTCATCTCAATGTAATAGTATAAGTTAATATTATTGTACTAATCGTTCTAATGCTTCGTTGTTTTCCAGCACATATAATGATGAGTTGAGGCTGGTTAGACCCTACCTAACAGACGAAGCATTAGAACAAGAAATGAGACGTCATTTTCCTTCTTGGTTGAGCGAATATGTAAGCAGTTCGGTAATATTTACTGGCCTCTTCTAATGCAACTGCGCAATAAATAACTTATTATCTCTTCTTTGATATTCAGGTCAATCGTCTAATTTCATCCGAGATTGAATTAATTAGAACTCTTGCCAAGGGACCAATTACTTTTGTTAAAACATGGCCAAGTTATTGTGTCAATGGCTTTCGGTTCAAGTCGACAAATGCTCCGATCAAAGACAGCTTCCTGGATCTTGATTCCACGAAGAACAGTTGTTTGTGTATCAAGTCTTCGAACTACAAAGACGTCGATCCAGGAAATGATTTCTTTGGCATCTTGCGAGAGATTGTGGAGTTGTCATATAATTATGGCAGAGAACCTGCAAAGATCGTGTTGTTCAAGTGTGAATGGTTCGATCCGATTGAAAATCAAGGCTGGAAAATTGACAAGCATGGTCTTGTGGATATAAACTACAAGCGTAGATATCAAGGCTACGAACCGTTTGTCCTAGCAACTCAGGCTCAGCTCGTGTATTTCACAGCTTATCCGAGACGGGGAGCAACGAAGTCTGACTGGTGGGCAGTATGCAAGACTAAAGCTAGAGATACTTTTGATGTTGATGAAAAAGCTTACCAGGAGGACGAGCTACCTCCTGTAACCAATATTGTCGATGTGGACTCCACGGAAGTTACGCATTACACGACACATAATGTAGAAGATGTAGAATTATCCGAAAAGGAAGACGAAGCCGACGAAGGTGAAGACGAAAGTGAAGATGAGGAGGAAGAGGAAGATGAGGTCGAGGAAGACGAACAAGATGATTATTCTGAAGATGATTGAGAGAGATATACTTATCTGGACTTAGATGTTTCTTCTAGAATATATTATCTGGACTTAGATGTTTATTGTAGAATGTATCATCATATGTTACCTTGGTTATTATCTTTGTTGTACTGTCATATTTCTATTCTCTATTATTTGTTGTACTGTCATATTTCTAGTCTCTAATATTTGTTGTACTGTCATATTTCTAGTTTCTATTATTTGTTGTACTGTCATATTTCTAGTCTCTATTATATCTTGTACTATCATATGCTGTTATCAGGTATGGCAGGTCGTCGCGGACATTTGCGAGGGCCACGAGGAGGTCGGGATCCTCCGGTACTTCCTACAGGTACTGCTAGGGGACGGAGTTTGCCTTCGGTACCTCCTATTGGTACCGGCTCTGGATCCTCGTCGCCGATTACTCCTCCATATCGGACAGTAGCTGGGCCAGTTGGGACGACGTCACGTGGCATATCTCCTGGGACGAGTAGTTCCAGACCTGTTGAGAGGGCTCCCCCGTCTAGCGTTCCTGATGTTGATACGACGATGGAGACGGATGAGCAGATGGCCGAGGAGGATGCGCCGACGGCCGACCAGCATCATGAAGATGATGCGTGCGCACCTCCGGAGGAGGGGAGGACGGAGATCTGGGCCGACGGTACAAAGTAGGTATTTTGGTTTATGATTTTTTTTTTCTTCTGTTTTTATCATAAATTAACTTTTTTCATGAATATAATATGTATGTATAGATATCGTCCTCCAGGGATACAGAGACGCCTAGGCGATATGCTGAGGCATAATTAAGGTGGTCCCTGGATTAACTACTCTGATGCTCCAGACGAAAGGAAGAACTTCTGGTTTACGCGCTTCAAGGTTAAAATAGATTTGTTTTTAACGTGAATCATTTAATTTATGCATATTATATATAACTGATAAATATTTGGTTTCGTACTGTTCTAGGATATGTTTTACTATCCGTCGCACCGGGCCGAGCAGATCGAGGGGATGTTTCCTTCCGTCGCTGCTAAGCTGATCCGCGACTCTATTAATGATCAGAAGGAACGTGATCGTGCCGGAAAGCCGATCAAAGGTTGGATCACCCCTGATCAGTGGAATGCGATGAAGGCTCGATTCAACGAGCCAAGGTACAAGGAGAAGTCGGAGAAGGCTAAGGTGGCTAGGCAACATGCCTCGAAGTGGTACGGTGGGTCGATTCCGATGACGGAAAATTTCCGTCGTCTGGTATGTCTTTCTCTTTTAGAAATATTATTTTAATGCAAATCCGATAAATTATTACTAAGATAATATATTTAATTACAGGTAAGGAAGGTCGGTAACGCCGACATGGTGACCGTCTTCCTGGCCACCCATCGGAAGGGCGGAGTCCTTATTGACGAGAGGGCCGAGCAGACCTATGTAAGTATTACAATACGTTATCTTAATTTAATACTTCGTGTCCATTTTAATATAACTTAGTAAATATGATGCAAATAAATATTCATGAAGTTAGTAAAAATAAGTACATTAATTAGAAATTAGAAATCATAGAGTACTATCCATACTTTCTAGGCCGAGCATACGAGGCTGCGGGAATGGGCAGCTGCTAGTGCACCTGATGCAGGAGAGGCCGGTAGTTCCTCGCAGCCCACTCAAGCTCCGTCGGCGGACGAGCTGTGGATGACCGCCGCTGGTGGCCTCCGTAGGGGTACGTACTACGGTACGGGATCCTATGGCGCCCTAGTTGCGACCCAGTCCTCTAGGACATCTCCTGCTAGTGTGCATGGTCCACAGCCGTCCCAGGAGTCTGCCCGAGTCCACCAGATGATGGAGTCTCTCCGTGACGACCTGCTACGACGGATCGAGCAGCAGTCTCAGCATCCTACGGACGATCCTGCGCTGCTAGCACGATTGGATGCGCTCGACCGCGGCATTATAGACCTCAGGGAGACGACTGAGAGGACAGAGCGCGCCGTTGGAGGGTTAGAGCGCACGGTGACGGAGTTGCAGACAGGACAGGTGACCATGGCCGAGACGGTGAGATTGGCGCAGGATTCGATGGTCCAGAGCAGTGGTAGAATGTTATCTATCATGGATTCATACAACCAGCGACTTACAGCGTTGGAGCATGCTGGTACTCTGGGTGCGCCTTCATCGTCGTCGACTCCGCCGCCTCCATCGCCTTCTTCTTCGACACCGACTCCACCGACGTCACAGCCTGGCGCTCCATCTGTATCGATTTCACTTGCGGAGTATGAGGAGTTTTTACGCCTTCGTCGCGGCGGTGCCCCTCCTGCACCAGATCACTAGTAGTCCTAGTTAGGACTTTTGTTTGTGTTTGTATCATCTTATGTTTGTGACTTATGATTGGATGTTTGTATTGGATGTTAGTTGTGTTTGTATCGAATTGACTTGTGACTTGTTTGGATTGGATGTTAATTCCTTCGTCGATAAATGTTAATTGTGTTTGGATTGGATGTTAATTAACTTAGATTAAAGCTATCTGTGATTTGGAATTGTGAGTGGGGGTTTGAATGCGCTGTGATTTGGAATTGTGAGTGGGGATTTGAATGTGTACCTATATGTGTTTTATAGAATTGTGAGTGGTAATATAGAATCTGTGTTTTATTTTTTTTTATTTTTTTTACAACTTTAGCGACGTTTAGCGACGCTTACTGACGTTTAGCGACGTCGTGTTCCGACGTTTACCGACGGCAAGCTGCAAATAATATATTTTTCCGACGTTTTACCGACATTTATCGACGACTAACTGTAAAAAAAGTACAGCTCTCCGACGTATTTACCGACGTTTATCGACACTAGCTGTAAAAATGTACAGGACCTTTACCGACGTCTAGCGACAAAATTCACGTCGCTATATTACCGACGAAACGACGGTAGACGTCGGTAACTATTCCAAGTCTTTACCGACGTGTAGCGACTACATATACGTCGCTAATATACCGACGGAACGACGATAAACGTCGATAACTCACCGACGTACTGTAACGTCGCTGAATGTCGGTAATTGCGACGTTCAGCGACGTTTTTGTAATCAGCGACTAAGGAAACGGCGACAAAACCTAAACGTCGGTAAATACGTCGGTGATACATATTAGCGACGGATTTTGTTGTTTTTCCGACGTTTTTGGGCGTCGCTAAAACCACTTATTTTGGTAGTGGTTGACCATTACCCTGGACGACGTCTATCAGATACTGGAGTTGCCGGTGGAGGGATGCGCCATGAAAATGAATATTTATGTACTGAGAAGGATCTCGAGTGGTACGATCGTATAGTTGATTTTGTAGCAGAGAACCTTGGGGTGGAGGTCACTACCTTTACAACCCTGCCGGGCTTCAAGAAGTCCTACGGAATTCCTCTGTCATGGTTGGTGGACAATTTCAAAGGCCCGCATGAGGCGGATGATGAAACCATTGAGAGGGTGGCCCGGGCATACATGCTCTTCATACTTGGATCGGTCGTCATTCCAGACAAGTCGGGAACCTCTATACATGCTAGGTATCTTGCGAACCTATCTGTTATAGACAACGTAGGAGCCATATCCTGGGGCAGCGGTATACTTGCTAACCTTTACCGCGAGCTTGGTATAGCATCCCGTGTCGGAACCAAGACCATGGCGGGATGCCAGACTCTACTCCATGTAAGAAAATTTCTAACATTTTAAACTAATATACTAGCTAGATTTTCTTGTTAATTTACTGACTATTCATTTAAAAATTGTATAGGCATGGATATACGAGCACTTTTCGATATTCAAGCGGAGTGAGACGAACCCACACTATCAGGAGTACCTACCTAGAGTGTGTCTATGGCAGCCAACTCAGCTGGAAATTAAAAATCATAAAATGTTGGTTTCCATTCGTGATGCTCTGGATAATTTGGTGCCAGAAAAGGTTAGTATATGGCGCGTAGATAGCGTAGACTATTCATTACAGAGGTCATGATGCTACAAAGCAAATTTGAGCAGGACAAATAGAGGATACAACAGTTGATCGAGCTGCAAGGAAGTTTCGGCCTTACCGAGGACACATGACTCTATCCAGCGGCAGCTTTGAACCCTCGAGAAGTCCCAGCTGGGAATTTAGCAATTTTGTTCGCATGCTCATTAATTTTGAGGCACTTGTGGAGGACTTACAAATGTACGCAAAACACTACCGAGTTGGTGAATGTGGGCTTACGTATGCATTCAATCATAATTATGACAAAGTCTGTAGAATTTTGGTTGTGCTTGTTTTCTGATGGATTAATCTTTCTAGTTGATTCATATTTTATTCTGTCTTGTTACATACTTGACTATTCTGTTCTGACAACTTTGAAATTGTATTTCTTCATGGAGCTTTTGTTGATCAACTATCATACTGAAGCAAGGAATTTGCCATAGAAGGTTCATTAAGAATTTGAGGAAATTAAGTTGCATAAATAAATTATTAATATTTGAGCTATAGCCTGAAGAAATATACAAGCGGATGAAGTTCAATGATGTATATCGGCGGTGACGATATTTTATACAAGTTGATGATGAGAGTAGACTTAAATTCTAAATAATAAAATCTTGGATGGAGTTACAGAATTTTATTCATTTAAAAATTAATAGATAAGGAAGAAAGGATGGTAAAACAAAAACTGAGTCATTCCGGCACTCTTGGAGAGCTGCTCCAGGCGATTCCTGTGGGATTTCCGGCTGAGCTCTTCGAGGCCTCCGGCGGCCTCCTGCCGGCCGCTAGGGCGCGCTTCACTCCGGCGAAGGCTCAGGTAAGTAAAAGGTAATCTCCAGCTCCCTCTGGTTTGTGTTCTCGGCCAGTTTCGTGCTCTCTTGCAGGCTCTAGCGTCTTCTCCGGTGAGGCTGCGACTTACTTTCCGGCAGTTGAGCAGTAGCCCCTCTGCCCCCGGAAGCTCCGGCGCCCCTCTGGCTCTCCTAGTCAGCTGGTTTGCTGCCCGACGGGTATGGGCGGGGACCCTCCCCCCTTGGGTGGGGCCAGTTTACCTTCTCCGACGAAGGTCATCCCCGGTGGTCTTCCTCACGGTTCGTCTTCTCCGGTGGTCTGGCGGGGCCCCGTGACCTTGCTGCGGCGTTCCCAGTCTTCCTGGACGGCCGACCAACTCTCTCTAGTTGGCCTAACTCCCCCCATCCTCAGTCTTCCGGCTAGTAGTTGGCCGGATCTCAGCTGCCTGGGATCTACCCTGCCGACGTCTCTTCCGAGCCCTCAGCTCTTGCTCCCTCTATGACCATGGCGAAGGCCCACTCATCTTCTCTGGCGGGATCCCGACGTACTCGGTCCTGGCCGGAGATCTTCACTGCTCCGGCGCCCATGGCGTCAAACCCTTCAGCCCCGGCGGTCTTGTCGGGCACGATCTACCACCCAGGGGTGACGTGTCTGGGGACGCGTGCAAAGTTACCGACCGTTACCAGCTCCCTTACTGTCGGTTCTATCGTCTCAGGGGGTGGCCACGTGGGCGTGGGCCCCTCCAACTTAACTGAGGTTGGCCTAGCTGCTCATACGGAGACCAATGCTGACTCTCGGTCTAAGGAGCCTAGCCCATGCCAGCGGTTGGATCAGCCAGCTGGGACATTGGTTCATAGGTGGTACCCCTCACTCAAAGTGAGTGGAAGGGTTCTTCGACCTCGAGCCATCACGCTCTTTTGGACCTGAAGAAGGGAATTCAACCGGCGAGTAGGGCTTGTGCCCATTAGTCTATGTCCTGCCCTGGTTAGAAAAGAACTATATCTCGGATAAAGGCGAGCGTTAGTGAGGACTTATAGCGCCTTGATTAAGGTTCCTCTCCCAAGACTTTTGTGGAGGCGATGGAATCCCAGGGCATAGGCTCGCTACCCAAGCACCAATGAAAGTCGTCTGGTGGGCAGGACGGAAGAGGTCCACTCAACAAACCAAAAAGGATCCAATCCTATCCCGTCGAGAAAGGCCAATCTCTCATCTTTTCTTTGCTTGCGGATGATCAGCTGTGAATCCCCGTAGACGATTAGAGGGTCGATGCGCATATCGAACGCAAGCTCTAGGCCGATGATAAGGGACTCGTATTCTGCTGTGTTGTTCGATGTCGCCGATGTGAGGGAAAATGAATAGGGCAGGAGGATCTGGGGTGACAAACACGATTCCTGCTCCAGCACCGGATTAGTCCAAGCTATTGGCCCTTCTTTGGGGCTCAAGACTGCTGAGGTGGACTTCCCCCAACTGCCAACTGTGAACACGTTGGAGAGGAGCAGTCCAGCTTTGAACTTTGGTATTTCTAAAACTCCTCCTCCTAAGAGCATCTCCAACCCTATTGTCTTGTTAAGTGTTGTGAGTCTTAGCTGGCTCCTATGTGGCATGAGCCACAAGACAATGTCTTGTTTATGTGGCAAAATTATATCTCAAAAGACAATGAGATAGAAAAACTCTCTCCAATGCAAAAGTATTGAGAAGACAATAAAAAGTATTTTTTCCAACTTCCAAGGCAACTTTTAAGACAACTACTCATCTTCTTTCTTTTTTCTAATATTTTTTATTCATAATTGATGACATGGAAGAAAAGACATTGTCAAGTGCATTGTCTAGAACAAGACAATCAACTTCACAATGTCTTTTTTAATTTTTGCCACATAAGCTTCACAATTGACTTGACAATTGCATTGGAGAAGAAATTTGAATAAAATTTTGTCATTCCTATGTGGCATTAACTTTTTTCCAAAGTCACAATAGGGTTGGAGATGCTCTAATATTTTTTTCTCCTTCGTACATGCATGCACACGTGGGCCATCCTGATAGTAACACGAGAACTAACCACACTCAGCAAAATCTCTCAGTTGATCCAATAGATTTGACTCGTGTCACGACCCGTACCCTAGAATAAGGACACGAGACGTGGGTACGTCCAGCCTACGCCGTATTGTTGGCGGTAGAACGCTGTCCTAGGTCAAACATCTAACAATATAAAGGTACATGTACAGTATATACACTCCTAATGGAGGTGACATAGCAGTACAGTCTCAATCACATCTAAGGTAGAGCATGATAAAAGATAGATAAAACATGAAATCCACAAAGAGATACAGCAGATAAAAGTCTAAGTGTCTTAGATACACAAACCCAAAAAATACCTCAAAGCTCAATACAGTAATACATAAAATAAATACAACTCAGGACAACTGAATAACTATCTATACAACCTCTACTGTGTCTCCACTAGGCTATCAGGCAACCTCCAGACTATCTGTAAAATTTATCAACAGGTCCCGTCAGGACAGGAGCGAGCACATTACATCTCAACAAATTATAGCAGGTTAGAAAATATAATCATGCAGAAAAGTAAGATACAGGATCTGAAAGAAATTACAGAATGAAAACAGAGAGAGAACTGTAATAGAAATATCTACTATAAGTAGAGAGCTAACAGTGGCTAGTGAGTCAGAGTACAATATAAACATGTGAATGGCATAGGAGATTCTGATACTACACTACGGAAAAGATTTTGATGCTACACTACTTGGATATTATTCACATGTCTACTTCTACTCTCTCGTACCCCCAATCAATACACAAGGATCCAGCCAGGTTATGTTTTGATTCCTTGCAATGGCCCACAAGGGGTGATACATGGTAGGCCCATAAATGGGTGATTCTAGAAAGCCCATAAATGGAAGATTCAAGGAGACTCTGTGATCATGAGATTACATGTCACAAGTGATCAATGAACCATGAAGCATAGTGATACACCATGTAAGTGAAATGCACAAAACATGTAGTATCCGATGCTCCCTGAGGGGATAACATCTCAAGAAATGATCCATATAGTACTAATCCGTGTGACCAACGTGACAGCATCAAGTAAAGTAATCTAAAGCATGAGAATAATTCTAACAGGATATGAAATGATCAGAGAATGTACTCGCCTGATAACCTGAACAGCTGATAGGTATAGGGGTCCAACTGAAGCCACAGAGTCCTATTTAAAGTAACACAGGTTACAAGGTGTTCAAGTTGTAATAAATAAATTTCTACAAGCAATCTATATTATCCTAGGTTCTTCTAACTCAATTCAACTCTAGGTCAACTCCGGTCAACAATCTAGTCAAACTAGGTCAAGTGTTGACTTACAGTTAACTTTTGGTCAACTGGTCAACTCTGGTCAACAGGGTTAATTCTAGTCTAATTATTAAGGATATAAAGTGTACTTCGTCATTCGTACGTCGAAACTTACGACACACAAATCGAGATAAGATGATCAACGATAAAGTTAATAATCTTATTATAGTGATCCACGTGTCCATCTTATCAATTTCAGTAATATGAGATCACTGGAATTGACTGATCTCAGTTTCGTTGTACTAATCCCGAAATACGAACATTATAATAATTAATTATAATAAAAGGTGATACATAGAGAAACTATCTACAAACATTGTCGGATGATAAATTAAAAATTGCCAACATGTCCAGAATGGTCAAATTAGCTATGATAGCCTATCCATCGGTCCAATTTGAACACAAGGACAAAAAGGTAATTTCGGATCAAAACAGTATCCGTGTCGGAGCCGTTTTGCACCGAAAAACGTACAAGAAGACAAGTCTATAAAATATAACAAATTATATGTTCACAAAACCAGAAAGATGATACGAACCCAACGGTATATCCAGAATTGGATTCTGTTGACCCGATCTCAATTTGGTCCGTTGACCAGAACTTGAAATTCCGGTTTGCACGGAAATGCGTGCCGAAGCCAATGTTCTCAAAACTCAGGAAACTACATGTCAACGAGTCCAGAATGACGATACGAACTCAAGTGGTATATCCAGAATTGGATTCCGATGAGCCGGCGTCAAAAAGTCTCGTTGACCCGGACTGTGGGACCCACTTTGCACCGAAATACGTGCCAGGGCCCACGTCCTCCAAATCTAACAAATTATATATGAAAACATGACAGAACGACGCCACGAGTCTACTGACGGTGTCAGAAATAAAATCTGGAGTCCCGTGTTCAAAAATAGAATTTTACAAGTTAAAAATTACGAATTCGGACGGCCAACTTTGGCGTCGAATTCAACCAATCAAACAAGCTCACAATGAAACAAAATTGGAGGAGTAGTAAGAGGGTTATACCAGCTTCGCACAGGAACTGGTAGCATGCCAAATGGAGCTGCGGTGGAGGAGGTACAAGCCGACGAAGTTGGCTCTGCGAAACTGTCCAAAATTTATACAATTTAAACGGTCAACTTGGTGGCCGATTTTGATGTATCAAACGATAAAATTAACGGACAAAAATTGATAGGAGTGAAGGTGAATATACTGAGATTGTGAGAAGCGAAGAAATCGCCGATCCAACGGTCGGATTTCTCGAAAATTGTGTACGAAGTTGCTACGACGGGGCGCCAAAACGGACTTGATTTCGCGCGCATCACGGCGGGAATTTGTGCGAAATGCACGAATCGCCTATACGTCGTGCCGGAGAAGAAGCGACGAACCCACAAGGGTCACCAGAGTTCGCCCACCGTGGGGGAGGCCAGCCATGGCGGCGGCGGCCGGCGGCGTGGCCTGTGCGCGTCGCCACAGGGCCATTTCCGGCCGATTGTTGCACTGCTGCAACCGCTGCTGTGCACGGCCTGGCCTGGCCGACGAAGGTGCGGCGGCGGCGTGGCCTGGCACGACGAGGGCGGCGGCCGTACGGTCGACTGGGTGGCTCGTGGTGGTGGTTAATGATGGAGGAGGTGGTGGTTATTTGAGATGATGGTGATGATGTGGAGTGGATGTGGTGGTGGCCGGGATGGTGGAGCTCGGCCTAGGTGGGTGGCCGGCCGAGCTCGGCCAGGAGGAGGGGAGGATGTGTTCGGGATGGACTGCCAAGGGAGTGAGTTCAGGTGGAGATGGTGGTGGTGGTGCTGTGTGTGTGTTTTGAATGGGAAAAAATAAGTGAGAGAGAGAAAGAGATATTGTGTAAATAACTAATGAGAGAGAGATGAGGAAATTATTCCTCCTAGATTTTAGGGCCGGTTTTGTGTGAGGAAGGGGTGTTGTTGGCTGCTATGGGGTTGGAGGGAAATTAATGGTGAGGATTTATTTGGAGAATCCAAAGGCTAGGATTTAAATGTAGGAAAATAGGTTATTCTAGGAATTAAAATCAATAGAATTTCCATTAAATATTAAAAATAGGTAGAATGAGTACTTGATATTTTTCAAGGATAATGAGGCTGAGGGTGTCATGAGAGAGAGTAACATGGAGCTGGGGTTGGGTTCGGTCATGCTGGGTTGGATCAAAACCGGACATTGCACAATAATCGAATTAAAATAGGTTTTGATAATCATGGGTAAATAAGTAGCATGTGGGGGCTCAAACAATTGGCACACAAGTGGCATATGGATAGTAGGCTCAATGTGGGCCATGTCCATGTTTGGTGCTGACAGGTTTTGGTCGACAGGGTACCCACAAATCAAGTTGGAAAATAAATGTGACACCGTGGGGTGAAATAAAATCGGGTCACGTGTCTGGAAAGTTGTGCGAAGCAATGGAGCACAAAATGGTATGTCTGAGTGGGACACGAAGGTTGTAAACCCCCGTTCCGATTATTGTTATTTTATTTTCAGTATTTTTTCGAAATAATAATTTTGTGTTTTACAGATACTTTTCTAATATATGTATAAACTATAAATAGTGTTTTATTATAAAGAGTAGATAATAATATAAAGAACTTGACTGCTAAAGTGAGTTTTGTAAAATACTATTCTAGGAGGGCCTTAGTGCAACTCCACCAAATTTCTTAAAGAAAGCATGTTGGCCGGCCCCTGATATAGGAATAACTTGTGATCAAGTTCAATCTTTTGTTAAAAGATTTCCCTCCTCTAGTTGATCAAAGGGATAACACCAATTCAGTTTAAACCAAAAAGTTTCCCTTTATCCAAATCTTCATTAGATCAAACCTAGCATATCCTATAAAAGTAGAGGCAGCCGCTCTCCCTCCTATATTTCGAACCCTAGTGTAGTGCCCCGTCCCGCAAAGTCAATCGGAGGAATCGAAACGCCGACGGCGTTCGGCCTTAGCCTTGCAACGGCTTGCTCGGAGACATCGCTCAGGTGGGGTAGTTTCGGTGAACTCTCCTCATCTTTGCCTTCACATAATAAATCGTGTTTTCAACTTGCACAAGTTAGGCTTGATAATAAAAGCTACGCATCCACATAGCTAAGGGAATAATCCCGACGGGTCAAAATGAGTTAGAACATGGAAAACGTCCCACGGTCGGCTTAGAGTTGGTGCACGGCGTGCTTTGAAAATGACACTCGGTCCTTCGTCCCGTGGCTTGGGAGAAGGAAAGTTGGTCTTCGGTGCAAAAGTTGAGAGTTAGCCTAAGTCATAGGCGTCGCCCGCACAAATGCTTGCTAAAGCATGTACGGTTCGGTCCCGCAAGGCTTGGCATAGCCTTTGCTCGTCCCTTGGGTTAAGTTGTAGGCTTGTGTGAGTTAGGCAAAGTTATGCCGGTCGACCTAAGTTATTCTACGTGCTGTCCCGCTCATTCTGCGGTTGTCAAGTTAAACAGTCCCACGATTCCAAGGCCCGTCATATGAAGTATGACTTGGGCGATAACGTTGCATAGAACATGAGTCGGTTTAGAGGCACGAGCCACGGTTGGTTCAGTGGAAAGTTATCCACGGTCGGTCGACACTCAAGGAAACATGTTATGTTCAAGTTAAGTTGGAAGGCTATGCAGTAGCCGTTCCCTGAGTTCAAAGAACGTTAAGTCTAAGCGATGGTTAGTCGCCGAGGCAACCCTGGTTAGGGGCTCTGCAAAGGAAGTATGAAAAAGGGAAAGAGTTAAAACAACCAAGTAAATAAATTGATCACATAACAAGCCCAAACTGTATCCTAAAACACTCCATGTAACCCTTATGAACTTGGACACTTGTCGACAAGGGGTGGTTTCTTCGAGCGGAATTCCGGGGCCACGGGACCGTCTCGGCCTAGGAAGAAACAAGTTGTAGCCGAGCTGGGTAATAGGCAACGCTGGTAAAGGCATCGGTAAGACGGGGACTTGCATCGGGGCTCGCTACCTGCGTTGCAGGGGTCCCGTATTACCAGGCTACGTCCAAGGCGGCTGGTTAGGCCAATCCCATAACAAACACTTAATAATAATTGTTGTTTTCAACTAATATGGTAAGTTTTGTGTCGGCACGGGCGGCAATCCGTGTGCGTGCCCTTGGATTGAGTTGAATGTGTATACAGTTAGAAGACACAATGTCGGAGCCTAAGATTTGGCTACAGCGAAGGCGACGTGCTTCGGCACGAGATGTGGCGTCGAGTGTTACGTTGTTGGCATAGAGTTGCATGAGTTAGGCTTGAGCTGTCGCGAGTTAAGTCGAGAAGGGCCGTAGGGCTAGTTTGTGTGAAGTTACGTTGAGTTGCTCGGCACGACCTCGAAATACGAGGCACGGCCGCGTTGTCACAACACAAGTATAGGCAAGACTAAGCGAGGAGGCGTTGCCTCAGAGTTATCGATGCACGAATCGAGTTATGGCACGACCGAGTCGTTACGTCCCAGAGTCTAGCACGAAAGATAAGTATAAGTCGGTGCATTGACAATGCAAGCACGAGAAAGGTCTAGAGACAAGGAAATGGAGTCTTTCGTGTAGCTGCGTCTCCGATTATGGCCGTAAGGCAAACACGACTTGATAGGTTAACGTTGTTGGCACGAGAAGTGGTCTAGCGACAAAGTATGAGTTAACGTTGACATTGCAAGCACGGGATGGTTCTGATACACAAGTTGCGCTAAGGCGCCGGTCCTAAACTGATCCTAAGGCAAGAATAGAAAGACAATCGAAAGAGGGTTTATGTTACACAAAGTAAATGAAACGTGTAGGTTTTGTATGGGTGGGCGAGAAGCTCACTCCACCAGTACAGTGGTACTGACACCCACACAGTGTTTCATGTGCAGGCACAGGTAGAAGCTCGTGGCGCGGAGCTCGCTTGGATGCGTCGAGGCACGGAGTTCCTTGGCGATTCGAAGCTTGCGGCCGCGGTGATTGAAGACTTATACAGGACATAATGTATGGACATCGCCTTCCAAAGCTTCCGCTGGATTCAAGTATTGTATCGAGAGATGAGAGAGAGCAGAGTGACTTGTAAATGAGAGAAAAGTGAGACTTGAGAGACTTGTAATTTGGCCTTGCGCCCACAGATGTAATCTTGTATTCAATATCAATAAAAGAGATTCTTTTGAATGACTTGTGCTCATGTGTTCTTCTTTAATTCCGCTGCTATAAATCAATGTCTCTGCACGGGACTTCTGTGCGACGACCCCGTCGCAGCAGCCTGTAATCGGCCGTTATGGAACCCGCCTTGCACGAGCGCAATCTAGGCTCGTGCGGCATCACGCCTTAGCGAGGACGATCGCTCCTACGGGAGCGGGGCGTGACATAGTGGTATCAGAGCACGGCTTTACGTCCTTGGACCGTCGATTGAATTCTTTAACTTTGATGTTTCCGCAAAACTCTGTTGCTTCCGTAAGTTGTTATCATTGGTGCGCTCTCTCTCAAATGTTCCTCGGCATGTCCATACAATAAGTCTAAATATTTTCGAAAGCTCGTACAAGTACTCGGTTGAACGGGATCGATAGGGCCTTTGTGCCGAACGTTGCAAACTTGACTCGATTGAAAACATGTGCTAATGTTAGCAAAGTCACACGTATGCCCGAATAGTCCAACGTCGACCTTAGCAAGTCGCATGCGTGCCTAACTAGTCCAACGTCGACCCTAGTAAGTGAGCGTGCAAACTCGGAATATAGTCCGCACAGGAATGGCTATGCACACGACCTTTTGGCTAAGTTGTGTTTCGCGTCGCGCACCTCGACCTTTGGTGCAAACGAATTGCGAGCGATAACAAGTATCGCTCGGTCGGGAACGGAGATATACTTAGAGTTTCTATCGATAGGAACGCTATCGGACTAACGCTTAGGCGTACACGGAAGATTGATTTGGATTTCGAAGAATTAGTACGAACGACTTAGTGCGTCGATACGACGTGAGCGATTACGCTAGAGATTCGTCGAACGAATCTGAAGGACATCTTAGCGCATGACGCGAACGTGATTGAGGATTAGACCGTATGGCTTGAACCCGAGTGGTGTATGTGATAGGTTCGGAGAAGAATAAGAATGAGTGTCGACGACTAGTCGAGTGGCTCGAATCCGAGTGGTGTATGGTTCGTCTTGGAAATTGTTCGAGTGAATATTGAGGATTACGAGTATGTCGGCGAGGCGATACAATCGCACAAAGCCTTAGAATGCGTCACGCTTAGTTGGTCGTGACCTCGAATGTCCCGAACGAGCATCTCGTTCGGACAACTTGTGAATGAGCAATGCGAGTTAGAAAACGATTCGGAACGATGAATGAAAATGAATGGTCTTGATCGAGGAAACTTAGAGGATCGTACGTGCGATATCGGATTGATACAACTGAAATGCGACTTGAGTTTTGAATAATGATCTTGAAACGAGCTTGAGGAAAAGCGACTGAACTTGATCTTGAGTATTGAAAAAATTGAGGAATATCCAACTCGGACAACAGCATCAACGCACGACTCGAAATTGGTTGCAAAGGAAGATCGTCAGGTTACGCATATCGTCGATGGTATTGAGGCGTATCAAAGATCGATATGCGATAACTCGGGGGTACTCTGACTCGGCGAATAACGATCGTGCAGATGTCTTGGTTCCGATGGATGCTATATTTGGGATATTAAAATGTGTCGAGGAAAGGATAGACTTGGCTCGAGGACTTTCTAAGTTGAACGAATGACGATCGAACTATCGAACTTGGCTTGGATAAAAACTGGAATGTTTGGATTTGCTTCGTCGACAACCACAATGTTGATGTTCTTGTCTTATGCGAGCGCTACTCCAGCCTCGCACATGCGTCACACCGATTAGGGCGATCACTCTGCGTGAGCGCTGGTATGGTGATTCATACAGCGGGAGTGGTCGAACTTGTACGGTGCGACAAATTGTGCTTTGACTTGTGGCTTGACACGAAGTTAGACTCGAGATTGAATTGGTGTGCTTGTCGATTGAACTTGAGGATTGAGTAGGTCCAATCCGCGTATCGAGAATGAATGAGTCTAAACTCAAACAAGAGTTACGCCCCGATGAGAATGATTATTCCGCGGGAGCGTTGCGTGGTGATTCACGAACCGCCGTGGATAATCGGACTCGCATGAGATTGGGGCGCAACGTATTGTCGAGCGAGACGACCTCGTGATCGAATACATGAATTGGTTAGAATTGGTGAATTGAAGGGATTCGAATATACGCAACGCGTGCCGTAATACGAATTAGGTGATCGTGCTCGATGTTTAGAAATTTGAGTGACGCGAGCTTGGGTAGAAGACCCCGTATGATCGACTCTGGTTTGACACTAGGATTGGGGTCAGTGTTGGCATTATTGTTGGGGAACTATGATTCCAATCCTGACATTGACTTAGCCTCGAAAAGAAATAGCCTAGCGGTTAGGCGAGACGCCCTGTTTCATGAGTTATAAACCGAAGGATTGATCTTGAGGATTGGAATGGATAGATAGTACGAATCACGAATATAGGAAACCCTGCTCATGAGACTCGGCTGACATGTATATATTCAGGGACGCTTGGGTATGTGCACGATGCGACTCGAGTGAAAATGACAATTCTCTATCATGCGGCTTGACTGAATGCATGTATTTTGGAGACGCTTGGAATGCGTGCACGATCCAGCCAAGTGATACGACGAGTTCAAGCAAGGCTTGAAAGATGGGAGTGTGTCGAGATCTTGAAATCGTGTTAAAGGAGTGATTGATAATAGTACGAGCGTGGCTCAGAATCGAAGGAACGCGTAGGCGAAATGTGTACGATTAAGTCTTGGCCATAGAAATGGTAGAATAGCTTGCCTTCAGGAAAGTCTCGAGGATGAGACTTGTTCTGAGTGGTGTATGATGTAGTGCCCCGTCCCGCAAAGTCAATCGGAGGAATCGAAACGCCGACGGCGTTCGGCCTTAGCCTTGCAACGGCTTGCTCGGAGACATCGCTCAGGTGGGGTAGTTTCGGTGAACTCTCCTCATCTTTGCCTTCACATAATAAATCGTGTTTTCAACTTGCACAAGTTAGGCTTGATAATAAAAGCTACGCATCCACATAGCTAAGGGAATAATCCCGACGGGTCAAAATGAGTTAGAACATGGAAAACGTCCCACGGTCGGCTTAGAGTTGGTGCACGGCGTGCTTTGAAAATGACACTCGGTCCTTCGTCCCGTGGCTTGGGAGAAGGAAAGTTGGTCTTCGGTGCAAAAGTTGAGAGTTAGCCTAAGTCATAGGCGTCGCCCGCACAAATGCTTGCTAAAGCATGTACGGTTCGGTCCCGCAAGGCTTGGCATAGCCTTTGCTCGTCCCTTGGGTTAAGTTGTAGGCTTGTGTGAGTTAGGCAAAGTTATGCCGGTCGACCTAAGTTATTCTACGTGCTGTCCCGCTCATTCTGCGGTTGTCAAGTTAAACAGTCCCACGATTCCAAGGCCCGTCATATGAAGTATGACTTGGGCGATAACGTTGCATAGAACATGAGTCGGTTTAGAGGCACGAGCCACGGTTGGTTCAGTGGAAAGTTATCCACGGTCGGTCGACACTCAAGGAAACATGTTATGTTCAAGTTAAGTTGGAAGGCTATGCAGTAGCCGTTCCCTGAGTTCAAAGAACGTTAAGTCTAAGCGATGGTTAGTCGCCGAGGCAACCCTGGTTAGGGGCTCTGCAAAGGAAGTATGAAAAAGGGAAAGAGTTAAAACAACCAAGTAAATAAATTGATCACATAACAAGCCCAAACTGTATCCTAAAACACTCCATGTAACCCTTATGAACTTGGACACTTGTCGACAAGGGGTGGTTTCTTCGAGCGGAATTTCGGGGCCACGGGACCGTCTCGGCCTAGGAAGAAACAAGTTGTAGCCGAGCTGGGTAATAGGCAACGCTGGTAAAGGCATCGGTAAGACGGGGACTTGCATCGGGACTCGCTACCTGCGTTGCAGGGGTCCCGTATTACCAGGCTACGTCCAAGGCGGCTGGTTAGGCCAATCCCATAACAAACACTTAATAATAATTGTTGTTTTCAACTAATATGGTAAGTTTTGTGTCGGCACGGGCGGCAATCCGTGTGCGTGCCCTTGGATTGAGTTGAATGTGTATACAGTTAGAAGACACAATGTCGGAGCCTAAGATTTGGCTACAGCGAAGGCGACGTGCTTCGGCACGAGATGTGGCGTCGAGTGTTACGTTGTTGGCATAGAGTTGCATGAGTTAGGCTTGAGCTGTCGCGAGTTAAGTCGAGAAGGGCCGTAGGGCTAGTTTGTGTGAAGTTACGTTGAGTTGCTCGGCACGACCTCGAAATACGAGGCACGGCCGCGTTGTCACAACACAAGTATAGGCAAGACTAAGCGAGGAGGCGTTGCCTCAGAGTTATCGATGCACGAATCGAGTTATGGCACGACCGAGTCGTTACGTCCCAGAGTCTAGCACGAAAGATAAGTATAAGTCGGTGCATTGACAATGCAAGCACGAGAAAGGTCTAGAGACAAGGAAATGGAGTCTTTCGTGTAGCTGCGTCTCCGATTATGGCCGTAAGGCAAACACGACTTGATAGGTTAACGTTGTTGGCACGAGAAGTGGTCTAGCGACAAAGTATGAGTTAACGTTGACATTGCAAGCACGGGATGGTTCTGATACACAAGTTGCGCTAAGGCGCCGGTCCTAAACTGATCCTAAGGCAAGAATAGAAAGACAATCGAAAGAGGGTTTATGTTACACAAAGTAAATGAAACGTGTAGGTTTTGTATGGGTGGGCGAGAAGCTCACTCCACCAGTACAGTGGTACTGACACCCACACAGTGTTTCATGTGCAGGCACAGGTAGAAGCTCGTGGCGCGGAGCTCGCTTGGATGCGTCGAGGCACGGAGTTCCTTGGCGATTCGAAGCTTGCGGCCGCGGTGATTGAAGACTTATACAGGACATAATGTATGGACATCGCCTTCCAAAGCTTCCGCTGGATTCAAGTATTGTATCGAGAGATGAGAGAGAGCAGAGTGACTTGTAAATGAGAGAAAAGTGAGACTTGAGAGACTTGTAATTTGGCCTTGCGCCCACAGATGTAATCTTATATTCAATATCAATAAAAGAGATTCTTTTGAATGACTTGTGCTCATGTGTTCTTCTTTAATTCCGCTGCTATAAATCAATGTCTCTGCACGGGACTTCTGTGCGACGACCCCGTCGCAGCAGCCTGTAATCGGCCGTTATGGAACCCGCCTTGCACGAGCGCAATCTAGGCTCGTGCGGCATCACGCCTTAGCGAGGACGATCGCTCCTACGGGAGCGGGGCGTGACACCTAGTCTCCTTTCAAACACGAGAGAAGCAGAGATTAGGCTGAGGAGCAATCGAGTTCCTCCCCGACCTCAAGCAAGTAAAGCTCTCTTCTTCTAAATGTAATGTTCTGTCTTTTATAAAGAAATAGTGTGTGATTGGTGAAGTATTCGAATTAATGCCCACTAGAACTTATGGGATTGGTGGTACCAGAGTAGATGGGGGAGTATTCCAGCACTCATGTGTCGAATAAGATGCGAGCACGTGTAGACATTGTATATATATATATATATATATATATATATATATATATATATATATATATATATATTCGAATCCTAAACTTAGATGGTTGAGGTGCCTGGTTTTACTTACGAAACCTGATACTTGGTAGCACTTTCGAGTACTGGTATCAGATTTTGATATTCAGTATCACATCTGGCTCAGAGCGTCGGATTTGATACTTTGATTCAGTTTTGTACACTTGATACCAGATTCAAATTTGGTATTCGATGAGATACCTGGTATCAGTTAAGTATCAGAGGGGACATTAGAATCTATAGAAAGGAATCCCAAAATATATGTGTTAACAATAAGTTGCAAGGATAGGTAAATGTCTCTTTAGCCAAACCTGACACCATGTCATAGCAAGAAGCCATTGAACAGGGGATAAGGTAGCTAACCAGGTATTGACTTGCATCAAATAAAATCTGCTAAAGCCTCATACTTATGAGGCATATCTTTGATGTTCTTAAGCTAGAGTACATCATCTAAAGACCAATACAAAGTACATCAAAGAGTAAAACTTCTTTTTTATTATAGATGATGAAAATAAAGTTGTAGCTGAATTCACTTATTTTGTATTGCCTGCTTTCTTAGATGAACCTTTTCCATGAAAGCCTACATAAAAGAAATGCCTCTGAAGAAGTGCTAATTCTTATTTTCACCTTGGGCGAGCATATATTTTGAGTACTTTATGCTGGTTTTGCTGCATCATTGGTGAAAATATAGGTGCTATAGGCATTTTCGATCCAACTTTATCTTGATATTCTCTTTATTGTATTTGGTTTAGAAATGCCTTTACTCATATTAGCGTTAGCATGGCTTGATACTTGTAGATTCAGTATAATTTTAGTTTATTTTCACTTTCCTCTGACCTATTGCGCTAGAGATGAAGGCCTGAATCTTAAGGTCAAATGTTGTAGTTTAGAACTGAACATACAGGAATATAGATATAGGTGGTGCCATAAGCCAGTAATAGTTAGTATCAGTGGTATGGGGATTTTGATTCTCAGGTCATGGGAAGGAGAAAGCCTTAGGAGAATGCAGGACTTTCAATTGAATTTCATATATTTATCGTGGTAAATCTTGAACATACTATTAGTATCTTTTTCCAAGAGCTAATTGTAGCAAGGTTGTGAGGAAATTGTTCATACTAGAGCTATAGCAGTCAATTCTTAGCATGTATAATAGGAAGACTGGATCCTCTTGTTGAATCCCAATTTAGTCTTACCATTTTCTCTTGTTGCAATTACTGAGTAGGATTCGAGTTTAATTGAGCTCCCTTCATGAAGTTTCTTTGATTTACTTATTTATGAAGGTGTTACTTGAATGATATTGTATGCTCCACCTGGTTTCTTCTCAATAAAAAAAGATAAACTATGAATGATGAGAAGTACTTGGTGAAGAAATTATTGGCAAGTTACAGCTGTGTCATGAAGCCTAAATAACAGGATTCCGAGTCAAGCATCCTGGTGACTTGTTAGTAAAGGCAGATGTGAATCATGTGAGGACTATAGACAGTACTTGCTAGTGTCAAGTGTGGAAAATGGAGTGTCCCTGTATAGGTACCACAGGAGTTATACCTCTGTAGAGGAATGAAGTAGCAGTGGTATCAAGCCATTAGTCATAAATGTGTATTAGGAGAATAGATTGATAAGAATACAAGTTCAAAGGATTATGATGAATATGCTAAACAGGAAGTGTCATCCTCACTTTTTCCAGTTAGGGGTAAAATGGTAATTTTCCATTTTATAATATTTTTTGGGAATTTTATTTCATGAATATTATTATTTAATTATTATAGGAGTCGGGTTCGAATTTCATCGCATTCCGAGTTAATTCGGGACCCCGGTGAATTTCGACTTGAGCTGTAATTAGCCTGTTAGCTAACCATGGCCCACCACACTAAAAAATTAGGGTTTAAGAGTTTGGACTAGTTTCCCATGAGTAATTTAGTTTAATTATGATTTTTATTTATTTTTAGCAACTTCCTAAACCTAATTTGGAATTTATTTAATATTAGGCTTAGGGAGGGGCAAACTTGTAATTTACAAGTGCCCCTCACCCAACCACCATGGCCGGCCACCTATAGGCAGCCCCCCCTCCTCTTTCTTCTCCATTAAGTTACACTCACTCTCTCTCTCTTCCAAATTCATTTCTTTCTTTCCAAGCTTTTCCTCCAACCAACCCTAACCTAGGTAAGCTCTAATCTCTCCAATTAATCCTCTTTTGCATATTGTTCATACACATTAAATGGAGAGGGGAAGATTCTCTTCCATTTGCCCACAAATTTGTAGACTTTCCCTAGAAAAATAGGTTAAAGATTTATTAGGATTAATCATCTTGTGAATATATATATATATGGATATAGATATATATGTATATATATAGATATGAGTGTATTTATATATATACATGGATGTGTGTATATGGTTGTGTGTTTATGGATGTGTGTGTGTGTTTTATATATAATTAGAAGGAGGGATAGATATCTAGATAGATTATAGATAGATATCTAGTTATATATATATATATATATATATATATATATATATATATATATATATATATATAGATATATATATATATAGATATATATATAGGTATATATATATATGAAGTGTATATATAGGAGTAGAAGGAGAATAAGAATAAGAATCAGTAGTAGGGGCAGCAAGACAGTTTTTGGACTGCCACGGCAGCGGCAGTCCAAGTTCCTGGCTGCTGCCAGGAACACAGCCCCCCCCCCCCCCCCCCCACCTTGGCTTTTAGCCTATTGTGCACCCCCCTTTTTACCTAGTATATATATATATATATATATATATATATAGATATATATATATATAAGTATTATATATGGTTGGAATCGTAGAGAAGAGTAGAAAATGATTATGGAATGAGAAGTTAGAAAAAAATTAGAGGTTAGAAGGAAAGATTGAAAGAAGTTGGAAAAATAGGAAAAAGGCTAGAATAGAAAAGGGGAAAAACCGAGTTAGAGGGCGAAACGGAGTTCGGAGTATCCGATTGAGTTGAAACTTGGCGTGGAGCATGAATACGTGATTTAGATTTTGTGGGTTGGCTTCCGGGTGGAGTTCGGGGTCGTAGGGCGCCCGTGTCGCGCCGTATCGGTCCGTATCTTAAAATATTCAAGATTTTGACAACGGGCCGTATCGTGGACTGGATGTCCACGTTACCTAGGTATTTTGGTAGATATTATATGTATAGGCTAGTATCATACTACCCTGGGGAGATCGGGTCAAAATATCAAGCGTAGGTGGGCTAACTGGATAGTTGCCGAAGCTAGAATTTACCCTTTTTAAGGGCAAAATAGGATATTGGCCTACGGCCAAGATATGAGTTTCGAAGTCCAAGATGGACTTGGATATGGGTTGTAGAGATTGATAATAGTTAGAAATAGTCACCTAGACCTAGTCTTGGCCCCGGTTGACCACGGTTGACTTTTTGGACCAAAAGTCAACTATGGGTCAACGCTTTACCCAAATTAGCCCCGATTTCCAATAAACTTGTGTAGTTGACCAAAAGTCAACTATTAGTCACCATTGACCTAGGGTTGACCATGGTTGACCATGGTTGACCAGAGTTGACCAGAGTTGACCAGTTGACCAAAAGTCAACTGTAGGCCAACTCTTGATCCCGTTTGACTTTCTTCGACTTGTTTTGATCCGTGATGCCTGGTATGACCTAGGATTGACTTGGTTAGGCTTAGATTGACTTGATATAACTTGATTTGACCGAGATTGACTTGACAGGACTTAGTGTGACTCAGTGAGACCTAGTTTGACCTAGATTGCATATCATTCATTGTAAATCATTCCTAAACTTGTTTAAACCTAAATTAACTTACAGTATCTCATATTTAGGTCTTCTGATACCGCTCTGAGCATTGATATACCATACAGCTCAGGACAGCAGGCGAGTACATTCACTGATAGTTTTCATTGTCTTGATATCTGCTATATCCGATTCAGTTGTAGTGTCTTACTTGATTCCTGACACGATGGTTCACGGACTAGTATATGTCGGATCCTGTCATGAGATGTTGTTCCTGGGTTACTTGGTATATTGGTACATGACTCGACTTGTTACTTGTACTTGTATAGACATGGACTTGGGAGTGGACTGATCACCTGCTTTTGAATCCCGTGTCATAACGTGTTATGTCCGGATCCTTTATACTATTCGGGAATGAGGAATTATTAGTGGTTGTGTGATCAAATTCCTATATTGTTCTACTGTATACATTGTTCATAGCTATACCCTCACCTCACGACGGGTAAAGCCTGACCCTACATCGTTCATAGCTTTCCATGGTGACCGGCCTTACCGTTCTATTGTACTCATTGTTCATAGCCGGTCGGATGGAAAGCCTGATCATGTTTCCCAAGCCGATCACATAACGCTCTAATAATTCAAATCACATTTTATATTTACTTTATCTTATCGTATATCCTGTTCTGTTCTACATTCAGTATTTTCTCACCATGCCATGATATACAGTTACTCACATGCTCTACTTGCCTTTACATTGTACCTTGATTGGAGACTAAGTTCTGCTCGGGAGAAGAGTTACAACCCCGGTCCTTGTTTGGTTTAAGGGTTGTAACTCGACTTTCGAATGGTTCCCAAGTCTTCATATATCTTTGTCTTGTAGTTCATTATACTGTCTCTTATAGAATTTGTCAATTTACATGGAACTGCTGTTAGCGTTTGTACTTGCTCATTTTCCTGACAGGATACCGTTATGATATATTACAGATGTTTCCGAGGCGGACTGCTCGACCTATTATGGGCTCGAGTCAGATGGTGTAGCCTTAGATCGTGGCCTTATAGTGGAGCCACTAGATTTTGAACTTCCAGAGTAGTGTAGGTTAGCTAGGTTTGACTGGACTGCGATCCAGCTAGCTTTATCAGATTGTAGTTTTTATGTTATATTTTGAGACCCTGTGGTGTTGTATATATCTGGGCTTGTGTTGGACACAGGACTTATTCTATTTCATCTATCATATGTTTCCTTTCGTGCTATATATCCTAGTTTGTTTTTGTGATTGAGACTGTATTGCTATGTCACCTCCATTCGGAGTGTATATACTGTACAGGTACCTTTATACTGTTTAGAGTAGTTTTGTAGATGACCTAGACAGCGTTCTACCGCCGATGCTGCGGCGTAGGCTGGACGTAACCACGTACTCGTGCCCCTAATCAGGGCGCGGGTCGTGACACATTTTTGTGGTGGCCCACGCAGGTCTCGTGTCATAATTAGTACGATCTCGTAATGGTGCTCGACTTAGAGTACTAATTATGAGCCTGCGATTAGGACGTAGGACCAAGGATATGATAGGAGTTTCTCAATCACACCTAGGAAAATTTTTCGATCTTTGATTATCATGATTACTCCCCTTGTATTAAATTAACTGTCCTTCTTTGATAATCTACTCATGTGCCATATTGATCTCTTTGTTTCGATTCGTCTCCAGGATGACGAAGACGCATCCGCAGGCCTCTGGATCGAGTAGCTTGCCTGAGAGATCTGATCAGGCCGAGGAGGAGGTTCATGAGACTGCCCCCAGTGATTCTACTATTCCAGAGACCCAGGCAGTTGCACAGGGAGGTCTACCACCTCCACCCCAGAGGGTTACGGCCGTTCTTCCAGAGATACAGCCGCCACCACCACCGATACCGACGGATACACATCACATGTTCCTTCTCCTTCAGTAGATGATGGAGACGCAGCGGGCCCAGGCAGAGGCATCGCAGCGCCAGTCGGAGGCGTCACACCGACAGATCGAGATGCTGAGGCAGAGTATGGAGAACTCGCATCAGCTTGCCCTAGCAGCAGTAGAGAGAGTGGCACCGGGTACGGTGCAGGGCCCTACTGGCCAGCAGCCGTACCAGCAGCAGTCCAGGTCGGGGACAGTATTGGACTTCAGGAAGATAAGCTCTAGGGACTTCACAGGCACGGAGGGCATCCTCTATGCAGACGACTGGCTAGAGGATGTACAACGGAGCATGGAGCTGGCAGAGCTTCCTAGAGCGCTTTGGGTTTCGGCCGCAGCCAGTCGATTCTTCGACATTGCGCTGACATGGTACCGCACGGATCCTCGTGCGTCGGTGAGAGGGCTGACTTGGAAGAACTTCCGGAGGCTCTTCAAGGAGAAGTTCTTCCCGGACGTGGCTCTTACAGCATTGGAGGGCCAGTTCATGGGTCTAGTTCAGGGGAACTCGTCGGTGGACGAGTATGCAGCTGAGTTCTTCCGCCTTAGCAGGTTTGCTCCCGATATGATCCAGGATGAAGGGCAGAAGGCTCGTAAGTTCCGCAGAGGACTTATTCATGCAGTGCGCACCCGCACCTCAGGTCGCCGTGACGCGACATTCGATCAGATATTGATGGATGCGCAGATCGCAGAGGAGGACTTCGGCCTCAAGCCGAAGAGGAGCGGAGATACTATGGGGGCGAGTTCCAGTGCAGGACCGGCCAAGCGCCCCCATATTCAGCAGCAGCCTCTGTTGCAGATTCAGCAGGCACCAGCGCGTGCCCAGCAGCACCAGGGACAGGGCCAGAGGCAGGCCATCCAGTGTGCCTTCTGTAAGAAGATGGGGCACACCCGAGAGGATTGTAGGATGAAGCAGGGAGTTTGTTTATTCTGTGGAGCTCCAGACCACCAGGTGAAGAACTGTGCTGCCCGTACAGCCAGACAGGCAGGCCATGACGGAGTGCAGCAGGCTAGAGGAGGCCAGCAAGGGCGTGCTTTCGCCATGACAGTTGAGCCCACTCAGGCAGTAGCAGAGCAGATAGCAGGTTCCAATCTTTCGATCTCCTTTCCGCATTTGCCTTCTTATAAACTGTCTTGAAATTCGATTCTATCTGTTCTTTGTTCGTTGGATGAAAATTGTTCTTGTGATGTGATTTTCTTCTGAGATAAGTCGTATGGGCTAGGTCGCCTCGATTATGAGATTTTAGAATACTCTAGGGTCATGCTAGCAGGCATAGTGAGGACATATTGTCGGATTATGGTCGTATTTCTTGGGTGTAGAAATTTAAGGTTTTCGCTGCCAAGCTAGCGGCAATGTGAAAATTTTAAATACCATAATTTTAGAGGTATGTACCTTAGTCGAGGACTCTGTGAGTATCGTAGCCTTGCTCACTGGCATGACGGAGATTCTGAGTATCATGATGATTGGACAGACGTATACGATTATCGAACTGCATGATTTTTCTGTGTTTACTTGTTTTAATTTTTGGAGGATGAATTCTTTTAAGGTGGATAGACTTATAGCACCCAGTTCCTAGTTGAGAGTAATTTTAAATTTTATCATTTTAGTCATTTAATTCATGTTTTGATTTTTGAGATTTTAAACCATTTTAAATTTTAAGCCATGACTTGTGATTTTGATAATTTACTATTGTTTGGTTTCAATTTCGAGGACGAAATTTTTTTTAAGGTGGATAGACTTGTCACCCTCACTTTTTCCAGTTAGGGGTAAAATGGTAATTTTCCATTTTATAATATTTTTTGGGAATTTTATTTCATGAATATTATTATTTAATTATTATAGGAGTCGGGTTCGAATTTCATCGCATTCCGAGTTAATTCGGGACCCCGGTGAATTTCGACTTGAGCTGTAATTAGCCTGTTAGCTAACCATGGCCCACCACACTAAAAAATTAGGGTTTAAGAGTTTGGACTAGTTCTCCATGAGTAATTTAGTTTAATTATGATTTTTATTTATTTTTAGCAACTTCCTAAACCTAATTTGGAATTTATTTAATATTAGGCTTAGGGAGGGGCAAACTTGTAATTTACAAGTGCCCCTCACCCAACCACCATGGCCGGCCACCTATAGGCAGCCCCCCCCCCCCCCCCCCTCCTCTTTCTTCTCCATTAAGTTACACTCACTCTCTCTCTCTTCCAAATTCATTTCTTTCTTTCCAAGCTTTTCCTCCAACCAACCCTAACCTAGGTAAGCTCTAATCTCTCCAATTAATCCTCTTTTGCATATTGTTCATACACATTAAATGGAGAGGGGAAGATTCTCTTCCATTTGCCCACAAATTTGTAGACTTTCCCTAGAAAAATAGGTTAAGGATTTATTAGGATTAATCATCTTGTGAATATATATATATATGGATATAGATATATATGTATATATATAGATATGAGTGTATTTATATATATACATGGATGTGTGTATATGGTTGTGTGTTTATGGATGTGTGTGTGTGTTTTATATATAATTAGAAGGAGGGATAGATATCTAGATAGATTATAGATAGATATCTAGTTATATATATATAGAGAGAGAGAGATATATATATATAGAGAGATATATATATAGGTATATATATATATGAAGTGTATATATAGGAGTAGAAGGAGAATAAGAATAAGAATCAGTAGTAGGGGCAGCAAGACAGTTTTTGGACTGCCACGGCAGCGGCAGTCCAAGTTCCTGGCTGCTGCCAGGAACACAGCCCCCCCCCCCCCCCCCCCCCACCTTGGCTTTTAGCCTATTGTGCACCCCCCTTTTTACCTAGTATATATATATATATATAGATATATATATATATAAGTATTATATATGGTTGGAATCGTAGAGAAGAGTAGAAAATGATTATGGAATGAGAAGTTAGAAAAGAATTAGAGGTTAGAAGGAAAGATTGAAAGAAGTTGGAAAAATAGGAAAAAGGCTAGAATAGAAAAGGGGAAAAACCGAGTTAGAGGGCGAAACGGAGTTCGGAGTATCCGATTGAGTTGAAACTTGGCGTGGAGCATGAATACGTGATTTAGATTTTGTGGGTTGGCTTCCGGGTGGAGTTCGGGGTCGTAGGGCGCCCGTGTCGCGCCGTATCGGTCCGTATCTTAAAATATTCAAGATTTTGACAACGGGCCGTATCGTGGACTGGATGTCCACGTTACCTAGGTATTTTGGTAGATATTATATGTATAGGCTAGTATCATACTACCCTGGGGAGATCGGGTCAAAATATCAAGCGTAGGTGGGCTAACTGGATAGTTGCCGAAGCTAGAATTTACCCTTTTTAAGGGCAAAATAGGATATTGGCCTACGGCCAAGATATGAGTTTCGAAGTCCAAGATGGACTTGGATATGGATTGTAGAGGTTGGTAATAGTTAGAAATAGTCACCTAGACCTAGTCTTGGCCCCGGTTGACCACGGTTGACTTTTTGGACCAAAAGTCAACTATGGGTCAACGATTTACCCAAATTAGCCCCGATTTCCAATAGACTTGTGTAGTTGACCAAAAGTCAACTATTAGTCACCATTGACCTAGGGTTGACCATGGTTGACCATGGTTGACCAGAGTTGACCAGTTGACCAAAAGTCAACTGTAGGCCAACTCTTGATCCCGTTTGACTTTCTTCGACTTGTTTTGATCCGTGATGCCTGGTATGACCTAGGATTGACTTGGTTAGGCTTAGATTGACTTGATATAACTTGATTTGACCTAGATTGACTTGACAGGACTTAGTGTGACTCAGTGAGACCTAGTTTGACCTAGATTGCATATCATTCATTGTAAATCATTCCTAAACTTGTTTAAACCTAAATTAACTTACAGTATCTCATATTTAGGTCTTCTGATACCGCTCTGAGCATTGATATACCATACAGCTCAGGACAGCAGGCGAGTACATTCACTGATAGTTTTTATTGTCTTGATATCTGCTATATCCGATTCAGTTGTAGTGTCTTACTTGATTCCTGACACGATGGTTCACGGACTAGTATATGTCGGATCCTGTCATGAGATGTTGTTCCTGGGTTACTTGGTATATTGGTACATGACTCGACTTGTTACTTGTACTTGTATAGACATGGACTTGGGAGTGGGCTGATCACCTGCTTTTGAATCCCGTGTCATGACGTGTTATGTCCGGATCCTTTATACTATTCGAGGATGGAGAATTATTAGTGGTTGTGTGATCAAATTCCTATATTGTTCTACTGTATACATTGTTCATAGCTATACCCTCGCCTCACGACGGGTAAAGCCTGACCCTACATCGTTCATAGCTTTCCATGGTGACCGGCCTTACCGTTCTATTGTACTCATTGTTCATAGCCGGTCGGATGGAAAGCCTGATCATGTTTCCCAAGCCGATCACATAACGCTCTAATAATTCAAATCACATTTTATATTTACTTTATCTTATCGTATATCCTGTTCTGTTCTACATTCAGTATTTTCTCACCATGCCATGATATACAGTTACTCACATGCTCTACTTGCCTTTACATTGTACCTTGATTGGAGACTAAGTTCTGCTCGAAAGAAGAGTTACAACCCCGGTCCTTGTTTGGTTTAAGGGTTGTAACTCGACTTTCGAATGGTTCCCAAGTCTTCATATATCTTTGTCTTGTAGTTCATTATACTGTCTCTTATAGAATTTGTCAATTCACATGGAACTGCTATTAGCGTTTGTACTTGCTCATTTTCCTGACAGGATACCGTTATGATATATTACAGATGTTTTCGAGGCGGACTGCTCGACCTATTATGGGCTCGAGTCAGATGGTGTAGCCTTAGATCGTGGCCTTATAGTGGAGCCACTAGATTTTGAACTTCCAGAGTAGTGTAGGTTAGCTAGGTTTGATTGGACTGCGATCCAGCTAGCTTTATCAGATTGTAGTTTTTATGTTATATTTTGAGACCCTGTGGTGTTGTATATATCTGGGCTTGTGTTGGACACAAGACTTATTCTATTTCATCTATCATATGTTTCCTTTCGTGCTATATATCCTAGTTTGTTTTTGTGATTGAGACAGTATTGCTATGTCACCTCCATTCGGAGTGTATATACTGTACAGGTACCTTTATACTGTTTAGAGTAGTTTTGTAGATGACCTAGACAGCGTTCTACCGCCGATGCTGCGGCGTAGGCTGGACGTAACCACGTACTCGTGCCCCTAATCAGGGTGCGGGTCGTGACAGGAAGATAGTTGTGTTAGTGTCCGAGATAGGACAGGGGATACTTTAGCCAGAAGTAATCTATAAATAGAGATAAGACAAGGGCTGTTGGTCTAAGGATAGATAGATTGATAATTTCTTTTATTACAATATTGACACTGTAAACTCTAAAAACAGGTTATTTGGACTTTTGACTCCGTGCTCGATTCCTACCAGCAGCTCAGGACTGCAGGCAAGTATACCTTGCCTTTCATCACAGTTTTATTTACATGCTTCTCTGTTTTCATTATTTAGTTGACCGCTGACATGTGCTTTACCATTGTTCACAGTTAGTCTTGTAGCTTTATTGGACATACTTTTACACTTGTACTGTTTGAGTTGTATCGTAGGACGATCACGTTATAGATTGAACTGCTATTTTTCTTATTTTGTTTGTTTCCAACCTGCGAGTCCACACACGGGGCGAGGGTTATCTTTTGCACCTGCGAGTCCACACACGGGGTGAAGGTGACTTGTCTCGAAACTAACCTACGAGTCCACATTCAGGGCGAGGGTTGGTATTACCTTGATTTTCTTGTTTTACTTGTTTCTAGCAGTTCATTTATACGTAGTTGTTCCTACATTCAGGTCTCGCGCTTGTTTAGTTTTCCTGCTTATATCTTGGATTTCTTTCTTGCATGTTAAACTGTTAGAACAGCTTGTATACTATGTATCTTGCTAGTCCTCTGAGGACCTGATAATCTCTTCAGGTTTAGCCGAGTATTGAGCCAGGTGCACGCGAGCAGGTTTGAGCCAGCATTGAACCACGGTACCACTGCAGTTGAGGGAATTTGTTGATTAGCAGTTTTGACTCGGTTATTTCCATTCAATGTATTCTTTTATTCCATCTACTGGTAGTGGATTTGTGTCCACCGGACGTAACTGGAAATTCTTGATAAACTGGATATTCTATTTATATTATCATTCATTATTCAGTTTCATTTGTGTTAGTGGATTGTATCATATTTTGTGGATAAGATCTAGATTGCCTCTGTGACTTGGTTATGTACTAGACAGCGTTCTACCGCCGACACTGCGACGTAGGCTGGACTTGGACACGTCTCGTATCCGAATTGCGGGTGCGGGTCGTGACAAATTTTTTTGGTGGCCCATGCAGGTTAACGTTAATCACTTCGGTTACGTCACTGTGCCGTCGTGAGCCTGCACATTGGATTAGAAACTTAGGATCTCATCCACGTGTCTTAAAAATAGTACTGATCTCTGTCCTTGATTTCTATTTGAATCTTTGACTTGCATTCTGCTTGAAATCTTCGTGCCATCTAATGTTTTTTTTATTGCAGTAAATGGATTCTCAAGACAGGAATAATGCTTTTCTGAATACCCCACCGGCTACAGGAAGATTCTACATGACTCTGCCGACGCAGGGAGGCCAACTTACTCATCAGGGCGACCCGGCTCAAACGCAATACTCGAGATTCTGCAGAGATGAATTTCCTCCACCAACACCCTTTCATCAGCCTGTACCCTTCCAGCCAGCATATGTTCCATATCCAGCACCTACCATGTACCCTGCACCAGCGACGTATCCAGCGACTGCCATGTACCCAGCACATGTTCTGCCTCCGCCACCTCCGCTGGACAACGTTGCTCTCCTTAGGATCTTCCAACAGCTCTTGACTTCTCAGACGCGACAGGCTGACGTCTTTCACGATACCTTGAGAGAAGCTCTCCAAACTAAAGACGCTCCACGACCGCGCCCTGGAACTTCCAAGAATTTTGTGGACCTTAGGCCCAGAGAATTTAAAGGAACAGAGGGGATTCTCTACGCAGATGAGTGGTTAGAGAACGTAGACCGCAACTTCGGAGGGCTCGAGTTCCTGAAGACCTGAAGGTCGAGAATGCTAGCATACAGCTTTACGACATCGCCCGCACGTGGTATAGGGACGAGCCTCGGTTCACTGCGCCAGACGTGATTTGGAAGGAGTTCAAGGAGCTGTTCAAGACGAAGTTCTATCCTGAAGCAGCCCGTGAAGAGTTGGAGAACGAGTTCGAGAGCCTGGAGCAGGGTAACCTCTCTGTCGACGAATACACCGCAGAGTTCTCCCGTCTCAGTCGCTTTACAGACGCCTTGACCCCTGCAGCCAAAGCCAAGAAGTTCAGGAAGGGACTTTCATATGAAATCCGCATCGCCATCGCCACCAGCCAGGCCACAACCTACGCAAAGATCTTGAAGGTCGCACAGGCAGTAGAAACAGAATTGGAGCGTAAACGAAAGAGAGACGGAGATGCACATGGAGGAGGCAGCAGCAACCAAGAGTGGCAAAGCGACCCAATATCCTAGAGAAGACCGCAGCACAACAGTATCAGCAGCAGCCACATACAGCCCCATATTAAGTCCAAGACGTTCCCACCTGCCAGTATTGCATGAAGAGGGGCCACATCCAAGATCAGTGCCGCAAATGGTTAGGGTTGTGTTGGACTTGTGGTTCCAACCAACACCTGTCTAGATTTTGTTCGAAGCGGAACGCGAGTGCCCCACCACTACCAACGCCATAAGGAGCAGCTAACGGTCATTCCTAGTAGATTATAGTATTGGTAGAGTAAACATTGGTTTGAGAACAGTTTATATATTTGATAGCAATATATCTGTTCATTATAGTAGATCATGGCCTAATTGAATTTCGAGGACGAAATTGTTTTAAGGTGGGTAGGATGTAAACCCCCGTTCCGATTATTGTTATTTTATTCTCAGTATTTTTTCGAAAGAATAATTTTGTGTTTTACAGATACTTTTCTAATATATATAAACTATAAAATAGTGTTTTATTATAAAGAGTAGATAATAATATAAAGAACTTAACTGCTAAAGTGAGTTTTGTAAAATATTATTCTAGGAGGGCCTTAGTGCAACTCCACCAAATTTCTTAAAGAAAGCCAGTTGGCCGGCCCATGATATAGGAATAACTTGTGATCAAGTTCAATCTTTTGTTAAAAGATTTCCCTCCTCTAGTTGATCAAAGGGATAACACCAATTCAGTTTAAACCAAAAAGTTTCCCTTTATCCAAATCTTCATTGGATCAGACCTAGCATCTCCTATAAAAGTAGAGGCAGCCGCTCTCCCCCCTGTTTTTCGAACCCTAGTCTCCTTTCAAACACGAGAGAAGTAGAGATTAGGCTGAGGAGCAATCGAGTTCCTCCCCGACCTCAAGCAAGTAAAGCTCTCTTCTTCTAAATGTAATGTTCTGTCTTTTATAAAGAAATAGTGTGTGATTGGTGAAGTATTCGAATTAATGCCCACTAGAACTTATGGGATTGGTGGTACCAGAGTAGATGGGGGGAGTATTCCAGCACTCATGTGTCGAATAAGATGCGAGCACGTGTAGACATTGTATATATATATGTATATTCGAATCCTAAACTTAGATGGTTGAGGTGCCTGGTTTTACTTACGAAACCTGATACTTGGTAGCACTTTCAAGTACTGGTATCAGATTTTGATATTCAGTATCCCATCTGGCTCAGAGCGTCGGATTTGATACTTTGATTCAGTTTTGTACACTTGATACCAGATTCAAATTTGGTATTCGATGAGATACCTGGTATCATTTAAGTATCAGAGGGGACATTAGAATCTATAGAAAGGAATCCCAAAATATATGTGTTAACAGTTAGTTGCAAGGATAGGTAAATGTCTCTTTAGCCAAACCTGACACCATGTCATAGCAAGAAGCCATTGAACAGGGGATAAGGTAGCTAACCAGGTATTGACCTGAATCAAATAAAATCTGCTAAAGCCTCCTACTTATGAGGCATATCTTTGATTTTCTTAAGCTAGAGTACATCATCTAAAGACCAATACAAAGTACATCAAAGAGTAAAACTTCTTTTTTATTATAGATGATGAAAATAAAGTTGTAGCTGAATTCACTTATTTTGTATTGCCTGCTTTCTTAGATGAACCTTTTCCATGAAAGCCTACATAAAAGAAATGCCTCTGAAGAAGTGCTAATTCTTATTTTCACCTTGGGCGAGCATATATTTTGAGTACTTTATGCTGGTTTTGCTGCATCATTGGTGAAAATATAGGTGCTATAGGCATTTTCGATCCAACTTTATCTTGATATTCTCTTTATTGTATTTAGTTTAGAAATGCCTTTACTCATATTAGCGTTAGCATGGCTTGATACTTGTAGATTCAGTATAACTTTAGCTTACTTTCACTTTCCTCTGACCTATTGTGCTAGAGATGAAGGCCTGAATCTTAAGGTCAAATGTTGTAGTTTAGAACTGAACATACAGGAATATAGATATAGGTGGTGCCATAAGCCAGTAATAGTTAGTATCAGTGGTATGGGGATTTTGATTCTCAGGTCATGGGAAGGAGAAAGCCTTAGGAGAATGCAGGACTTTCAATTGAATTTCATATATTTATCGTGGTAAATCTTGAACATACTATTAGTATCTTTTTCCAAGAGCTAATTGTAGCAAGGTTGTGAGGAAATTGTTCATACTAGAGCTATAGCAGTCAATTCTTAGCATGTATAATAGGAAGACTGGATCCTCTTGTTGAATCCCAATTTAGTCTTACCATTTTCTCTTGTTGCAATTACTGAGTAGGATTCGAGTTTAATTGAGCTCCCTTCATGAAGTTTCTTTGATTTACTTATTTATGAAGGTGTTACTTGAATGATATTGTATGCTCCACCTGGTTTCTTCTCAATAAAAAAAGATAAACTATGAATGATGAGAAGTACTTGGTGAAGAAATTATTGGCAAGTTACAGCTGTGTCATGAAGCCTAAATAACAGGATTCCGAGTCAAGCATCCTGGTGACTTGTTAATAAAGACAGATGTGAATCATGTGAGGACTATAGACAGTACTTGCTAGTGTCAAGTGTGGAAAATGGAGTGTCCCTGTATAGGTACCACAGGAGTTATACCTCTGTAGAGGAATGAGGTAGCAGTGGTATCAAGCCATTAGTCATAAATGTGTATTAGGAGAATAGATTGATAAGAATACAAGTCCAAAGGATTATGATGAATATGCTAAACATGAAGATAGTTGTGTTAGTGTCCGAGATAGGACAGGGGATACTTTAGCCAGTAGTAATCTATAAATAGAGATAAGACAAGGGCTGTTGGTCTAAGGATAGATAGATTGCTAATTTTTTTATTACAATATTGACACTGTAAACTCTAAAAACAGGTTATTTGGACTTTTGACTCTGTGCTCGATTCCTACCAGCAGCTCAGGACCGCAGGCAAGTATACCTTGCCTTTCATCACAGCTTTATTTACATGCTTCTCTGTTTTCATTATTCAGTTGACCGCTGACATGTGCTTTACCATTGTTCACAGTTAGCCTTGTAGCTTTATTGGATAGGCTTTTACACTTGTACTGTTTGAGTTGTATCGTAGGACGATCACGTTATAGATTGAACTGCTATTTTTCTTATTTTGCTTGTTTCCAACCTGCGAGTCCACACACGGGCGAGGGTTGTCTTTTGCACCTGCGAGTCCACACACGGGGCGAGGGTGACTTGTCTCGAAACTAACCTACGAGTCCACATTCGGGGCGAGGGTTGGTATTACCTTGATTTTCTTGTTTTACTTGTTTCCAACAGTTCATTTATACGTAGCTGTTCCTACATTCATGTCTCGCGCTTGTTTAGTTTTCCTGCTTATATCTTGGATTTCTTTCTTGCATGTTAAACTGTTAGAAATACTTGTATATTGTGTATCTTGCTAGTCCTCTGAGGACCTGATGATCTCTACAGGTTTAGCCGAGTATTGAGCCAGGTGTATGCGAGCAGGTTTAAGCCAGCATTGAACCACGGTACCACTGCAGTTGAGGGAATTTGTTGATTAGCAGTTTTTACTCGGTTATTTCCATTCCATGTATTCTTTTATTCCGTCTACTGGTAGTGGATTTGTGTCCACCGGACGTAACTGGAAATTCTTGATGAACTGGATATTCTATTTATTTTATCATTCATTATTCAGTTTCATTTGTGTTAGTGGATTGTATCATATTTTGTGGATGAGATCTAGATTGCCTCTGTGACTTGGTTATGTACTAGACAGCGTTCTACCGCCGACACTGCGACGTAGGCTGGACTTGGACACGTCTCATATCCGAATTGCGGGTGCGGGTCATGACAAAGGTCATGGGTGAAGAGCGTCTCGAGTAGATCATGCATGAGAAGTTGGTTTCAAGAAAATGACTGGTCTGGTGCTCCCAAATCAAAAGTCACGGTAACGTGCATACGATGATCAAGGAAAAGAGTGGGATAATTAATTAATGATCAAATGGTCTAAATCGACCCGAAGTTGTGCGAAGCAAAAAGGGTACAAGGGAACAAGTTTGGGTGGGACACTATATACCATCATGAAGGTAATCCTGTCCACTACAAAACTCGTGAAGAAGGTTTCCAGAGTTGAACATTCCTGACACTCCAAATATCAAAGGCACGGGAAAGTACACTTAAGGATAATAAACAGAATAAATTTATTTATCGAAACCAATTCAATCAGAAAAATTAAAAAAAATCAACCCAAAATTCAGGGTGCTCACATCCTACCCACCTTATAAAAATTTTGTCCTCGAAATTAAAATGTTCATACTCCTTCTAGGTCAAACTCCCACAATCAAAGTCTCAGAACTTAAGTAAAACATACGATTAAAAGGTGACGACATACAGGTTCATGGCATACAGTGGTAGTGAAAGTCTCATCTAGGTATATTAGTCATGCTAACCAAAACGGTCATAGGGTATCAAATCATACAAGTAATCTAGAGTGCTAAACTGGAAAAGATACAGAAATAACAAATCATCAAAACTGTAAGTCAGTCTACTATCCTATATGAAAAATGGTACTTAATAAAATAAAGTTAACTACCAATTATCTATAAAGGGGTACTTATTCAAGAACAAAAATCAAAATCAAAAGTTAAGGAATGAAAGTCAATTGCATGGAAATCCAATCACACTATATATATATATATATATATATATATATATATATATATATATATATATATATATATATATATATATATATATAGAGAGAGAGAGAGAGAGAGAGAGAGAGAGCATTAGAGAGGGAAAAAGGCTAGCATTACGTAAGGTTATGTGGTTCGTGTGTGTATGGGTGTATGTGGACATGTTCATATGGTTAGATAGTAGGCATGTGTGTATGTGAAATATACATGAAAGTGTATAGGAGGATTTGGATTTCAAAATAATAGCTATCTAGTTACACTACTCATAGCATATTGGTTAACAATCTACAATACACAACCTATTTACTCATAACATGTATGGCTAACCATATACATATATATATATAGAGAGGTAGAGATTTAGTTATGTATCTATATACATTATAACATATATGCATAAACTCTATATATATCTTTATAGATATATGAACATAATATAGAGATGAAGGGTTAGGTTTACATGGCAGTATATACTAAGTTAGGGTGTGTGTGTCCTTGTACAGGGTTATAGCTTAGTATTGAAAGGTTAAATCCAGTTTTAGTTCAGCATTTACATACAAAATCTGAAAGTAAGCTAACATTTAAAGCAGTGTAATATTAACATAATACAGTTTCAGATTTTAGGAGTTTGAAACATCACAATCAACTCAATGCTCCCAACACATCCTAACATGATAGAGATGAAACCCTAACATACTATCCACACATCTAGCTATGCTTATAGTTCAATATTACATATTAAATCTGAAATTGAACTAAACATTTGAAATCAATATAAAAATGTTAACATGTATTCAGTTTTAGGATTTTGGAAAAATTTGAACATCAAACCAACCCAATGTTTATCACAACCTAACATGTAAAAAATATGAAACCTAACATTATATTCCTACATACAATAATGTATATAGCTCAAAATATTACATTTAAAACAACAGATTGAACTAATATTTAAAATTCCGTATTAAGGGTTAATATGCACACGGTCTTAGATTTGACAGTTTCAAACACAAAACTCAACCAATTTTTTTGAATTGAAATCCTATGTATAACATACATGTGCAGTAATGTAAACATAACTAATAACATGAAATTTATATTTAAATACGAATTTAAACTGGAAAAAAGCAGAGAACCAGTATCTGATACTGTACTGTATCAAAATATTGGGGTTTTGACAATTTAAACATCAACAACATATTAATATGTATTTAGATAGGTTGGTAATCAAAGTGTAGCATGTATACGTATCAAGCAAGTGTCTGTGTCCACTATATATATTCTCATGTCCCAATATAAAAATCAATTTCTATATCAAGACCAACATTCAGATTCCTACCAAGATTGCAAAGTAGGTGATTGATGTAATCGAGACAGTTTAATTATTATTATTATTATTATTATTTAATACAAGAATAATAGCAAGAAGGAAATAACGATAAAATCTGCTCTGCTTATCTGTTTTAAAAGAAGGAACCATTTTGAAACCAGAGCTATAATATCAAATTCAAGATAAGGTCTAGCAAAATTATCGATTCATTGTATTAAGAAGAAATTCATAGTAAGAAATTACACAAAGGTTTACAAAAACAGCTAAACCTACTCCTAAGTTAAATAATGAGAAGCAAAACAAAACAAACAAATAATAATTCTTTTTTTTTGAAGGACTGGAACAAAAGTAGAGAAAACATGTTCAAAAATATTTAAGGTACAATCTGATAATCATATGCGTCTATCCAAAATTATGGTGCTCTAAATCCTCGTCATACTAGTAAGCAAGGCTAAGATAATCACAGAGTCCTCAACTAAGGCACATACCTCTAGAATCATGGTATTTAAAATTTTCGCGATGCCGCTAGCTTGGCTGCGAAAACCTTAAATTCCCACACCCGAGAAATATATCCAAAATCAGACTATATGTCCTCACCATGCTGGCTAATATGACTATAGAAGACTAGATTCCATAACTTAGATGACCTAGCCCATATAATTTTATCTTGACAAAAATTAAATTAAATCAACAATGGATACCCAAAAATCAAATTTATCGACGAACATGAAGATTCAAAAATGAACAAAAATCCATCAAGTCATATAAATACAAACTCGAATGCAACAGCTAACATCAAGATTCAAAACTTAACAATCATCATCAAAATTAATAAATACAAACTCAAATTCAACAATAATCTATCAAAATCAAGTTCAACAATAGAAAGTAAAGATAAATCAAATCAAGGGAAGAAGAGTTTTCAAATCAAAGTTAAAATAAGATTCTCAAGGGTCGTCCCAGGAATCTCTCTAGAAATCCTAACTGTGATTGAGTACCTTCAAAAATATATCCTGTAACACCCACTTTTTGAAATAAGGGTATTTTAGTCATTTTAGCCATTTTAGTCATTTTGTGATTTTTCTAGATATTTTGACTTGTGATTGATTTAGCCTTTGGTCTAACTTTAGAAAACCCACATTAGAGACCAACCATGACCTATGATGAGTATCTAGCTAATTAGATTTTAATTTTAGACTTTGGTTTAATTTAGAAGCTATTTGGCTATTTTTAGGCTAATTAATTAATTGGCCTTTGTAGCCTTTTGTTAATTGAGCTTAAACTCAACTTAAATAGAGGAGTGGGACCCATGGACCATCCTTGACCCTATTAGGACTCCTATGGCCGGCCAAAACAGGAAGCCCCCATCCCCTATATAAGCATTGCATTGGAATAGACACCCCCTTCACAAAACCCTAGTTTCCAGCCCTCCAAAACCCTAACTTTTTCATCCGACCTCCGTTTTACCTCAAACTAAGTGCGTTGTGATCGTGGGAAGGAGGAGAAATTGCTGGAGCATTGTTAGCAAGGAGTTGGAGGCGTTTGCTCGGTGGAAACTGGTCGTCTCATCGATCGAGGAGTCAGTTTCTTGGATACTTCAACTCTCAATAGGTAAACACCCACACACCATAGTTTCTTCTGATTTTTCTTCATATTAGCATGCATCTAGGTACCCTAGAACTACCCATGAAGTTTGGTTAGGTTTCGTGTCCGTTTGATGGGTGTATCGGACACGTATCGGATTAGGTTTATAGGTGTTCGATGAAATTCCTATTAGATTTCGAACATGTTTATTTTGTAATCTAATTTCAAGAATTTGTAGCCCTATAGGTCAGGATTCCTAAGCCCTAGGTTCTTGGTTGAATCGACACGTTTTCGTGTCCGAAACAAGACACGCACGCGCAGCACGAGGACCGCGCGCGTGTCCTGCTACTGCTGTGTCCTTTCTCCTTGGATACAGCGATTCAACCCGAGATTTTTGGTCTGTATCTAGGCTCCATGACTGACAACACCCTCGTAAAGTTTCGTGGGATTTCGTGGAGCGTAGAGAGAGAAATCGACTCCGTATCGATCGTGCACTGGCGCGCGCGCGCCAGTTTTGGCGTCCGATACGCGTGTCGCGCGACTCGGACACGCGTCGGATGGCCAGTGCAGACACGTGGGAATGTAGCCCTATATGTGGGCTACATGTACGAGCGACCACGTGTCGTAGATGGGTCTGTGTCGAGCCCTAGATCGTGTGACACGCGTGCACGAGAATTAGTTTCAGTTTTGGTTCTTGGTGTCCAGGACACTTCGTGTCCTATTTTCTTGGACACGATTGCACCTACACCTCATGTCTAAACCCAGGATACATTACCAACCTTCAGGTTCGAGCATTAATAGTTTTTTTGATGTTTTGGGTTATGTGTAGGTTGATGTTAAGTATCAGGTTTTGAAGAACTGTTCTGTTCAGTTCTTTCTTTCCTTCTTTTTGATTTGATTTCGAATAGATACTTTGTATTAATCAAGCTTTCAGCCCCTATTTAACCTTGTCTAGGTAAACACCTATTAGGTTGTAGCATCAGTAGGATTCGAGGGTTCGAAGTCATGAATAGGTTGATGGTTGAGTATCAATTCCTGAGAAACTGTTCTCAGTTTCTGGATTCTTTTCCCTTCGATTGACATGTGTTTGTTCATGTATTAATGAATCCTACAGGTTCCTAATTAACCTCCCAGGTATGATTACATGTTAGGTTTCATAACAGGATAGGTTGGATCATGTGTGTTGACTTTGGGACTGTTTGAGAATCGGGTAGCCATAGGTTTGAGGAGTTCTTAATTCCAGTTTTTACTGTGTTTTGATTCATCCCAGTTTGTTCAGAAATTGATTTAGGTTCCTTCAGTTTTAATGTGTTTTCTGAGCATAACTCAACCTACAGGTCACACAATATCATACCTAGGAGATTACATATAGTTTGCAGCAAGGTGAAGGTTGTATTTGAAATTGGGTTTTGGTTTGGTGTTAGATATAGACTGTCATTGCAATGACAGAAACCTGAGTGTATATCAGGTTTATAGAAACCAGTTTTCCTGTTTAGTTAGTTGCTGATATGTTTTGTTCAGCCTTCAATGAAATCCTTGTATTAACTGAAACCTACAGGCTTGACCCTATATGAGAGATTACCTAGTAGTTGATTGTTTAAGTTAGTTAGTTTAGATCAATTAGTTGATATTTAGTTTAGTTAGTTAGGATAGAAACTGATTTTAAGGTATACATGTAGGTATGTACTGTTTAAGGTGGGCTGAACTGATATGGGGGCTGTTGTGTGATAAAATTCAGGGAATAGACAACTACAGTAGCAGTAGACATGCCTATGTGCATGTGTCTAAGGTGAGGATGCCTTGAGTGGTGTAGTAAAGACCTAGCATTGAGATTACCCCAATTTCTACACTAGAATTTTCCTAAGGGATACACTAACTTAGAGTTGTTGGTAGAGGTTAGTCTAAAGTGTAAATATTAGAGATAGGTTACTATGAGTTAGGGTAGTAGCATTGTGATGATACATTGGTTGTTAAGATTAGACTTCTTGAAAATATAAGATACCAACCAACTACCAAAATCAACTTTAAGACTAGTATTGACCTAAGAATTGACTTATGGGCTAGTTGACCTAACTTGAACCTAGTTTGACTAGTCTGGTTGACCAAAGTTGACCCAAGGTTGACTTTGACTTAGATTGACCCAAATCATGTAGAATTTGCATTGAAGGTATTCCTTATGATATTTTAGACTGCATTATGACATGTGGTTGTTTTAAATAGGATCTTATTACTCCAGTCCAGTCACTTTTCATCATCAGCAGTTCGGATTGCCAGGCGAGTACATTCTCTGATCTTTTCATGCTTCTTTGGACATGTACTCTTGTTATAGACTAGTGTACTTGATGCTGACACGACGTTCACACGGATCGGTACCCTATGGATCTTTTCATGCGATGTTATCCCCTCGGATACATCGAGTATGTCATGTTTCATGTACTTTATCATGTTCATCATGTACTCCATGTATTCACTTATATCCATGTGCACTCATATGTTATTCATGTACACTCATGACCATATGAGCTCCATGTATACAGTAGTTGTTATCCATGTGCAATAACATAACATGCTTTGATCCTTGTGTATTGGTTGGGGGCAGGGAGAGTGTAGTTGGTTATGTGATCATTATCCCCAGTAGTTGTTATGCATGTTCTTTCCGTAGTTGTATCCATGTGCGACCCAAGCTGTTTACATAACCAATTCATGCTCTGTTTTACGTAGAAGGTTATATTCTCTATTTATCATATTTATATCTCAGTTATATCCTCTCTCCTGTTGATTTCTCTTTACAGCGATTCATGTATAGTTTTCTATAGCTTGCTTTATATGTCCATTCCTGATATGAACTGTTGTGAGAGATATTTGCTCGTTCCGTCCTGATTGGGCATGTTGAAAATTTTACAGGTGATGATGAGGAGTACTGTCCTACTTATTCTGGCATTGGTTTAAATGACACTGGCGACGTGGGCCCACAGGAGGATCCCACAGTCGCTGAGGACTTGCCCATAGTCTAGTTGAGACTTAGTACTTTATTTTGTATTTTTCTGTTTGAGACTTTTATGAGTTGTACTTGAGATATTTCTGGTGGTTTACACCTAGACTTTTATAGTGACTTTCTTGAGATTATTCTCCTGTTCCATCTTAGTATTGTGATTGAGTTACATATTATTTACTCTTTATTCATAGCCTGGTTAGATTGTGTTAGATATGGTGATTCAGGACAGCGTTCTACCGCCGACACTGCGGCGTAGGCTGGGCGTTCGTTACTTCTCGTGCCCTCATACTGGGTGCGGGTCGTGACACGTTTTTAGTGGTGGCCCATGCAGGTCCTCGATCACAACTAGTGTGATTCATAGTGGTACTCGAACTAGAGTATCATTACAGCCTGCAGTAGGATATAAGATATAAGTTAAGGTACTCAATCACTATTAGGAATTCCTGAGAGATTCATGGGACGACCCTTGAGAGTCTCATTTTGAGCTTCGATTTAAATTCCTTTTCCCTTACTTTAGTCCACCTTCCTCTCCCGATTCTTGCATCTTGTTTGAACTCTTTTCACCAATACCCTTACTTTCTTGTTTTTAATAATGGTTAGGAAGATGGCTACACTGCTATATACTCATTGGTCAAACGCATGGCTAGGAGGATTACATTAAGGAATTGGGATACACGGAGATTTTGATTAAGTTATAAGAGCAAAAAAAAAAAGAAAAAAAAAGGGGGGGGATGCTTTAATGATTAAAAGTTCGTAAGTTGGGATATTACCAAGGAAATTTATCTTGAAGATTCTAAGTTGTAATCACCAGAGGATTATAAAATTATATCTTGATACTGGAGGAAATTAGTTAGAATCTAAATAAAATTGATTTCAGAAATTGATAGGATTCATGAATTATTGGATTATGATTATACATCCTTACGCATATAGATTGGTTTGAATGATCAAAAAAAAAAAAGGGGAGTGGCAGTATGAACTATTAAATGGAGTCGTACAAGTGGCGATGTATATGTTTATGGATTTCAATTTAAAGTGGAAGCAATGATATTAAAATTTTTGGTTTAAAAGATTGGGAAGATATGAAAACAATTGTTTTGGAAGAAAAACAAAAATCTCAAATTTGAAATCGTGTCAATTGATTGAAGTTTTAAAAACCTATTTGGATTTTGGTTTGAGAAGTAGTGATTATGTTTCAATGACTTAGAAGGAAAAATTATGGTTGATAAGCGCGTTAGAATACTGAGCTGTAACTGCTAGATTGTCGTGATAAGCTGAGTGTCTATCTTGAGGATTATTTGAGACAAATTGGGAGTTTTTCAATTTATGAAGTGATATAGAATTTTATGGATTCATGATTTATTAACTCTGGAGTTCAAAGTTGGATTAAAATGTTAAATTTTGGAAAGGTGAGTAGTAATGTGATAAAAGTTATTATGAGGTTTATGAAAAGGATTTAAATACTAGTCGTAGTTAGATTCGAAGGCTTAGAGCGAATATAAATTGAGGTAGTTATTTTTGGAATTTTTTTTTTTTGGAATGTAAAGGTAGGCCACGAAGGTAACCTTAATGAGATAGAAGTGTTCCACACTAATTGCCATATCACTCATGACTATGATAGTAGTATATACTCTAGTGTTGTTAGTCGTCTGCCAAACTTTGGGACTATACCTCAATATTGACTTACTCAACCTTCCCTCAAATCTAGATCTTTATTGTGACTTTTAACCATTGTATTTGATCATTCCTTAGCAGTATCCGCCTTTAGTATTGTGTCCCTAGATTATTTCACTGGATTCTTAATTAAATTTATTTCATGCTTCAGCTTGATTTCCTTTATTCCTGTACCTTTACCATGATACTAAAATACTTTCTGACTTAAATTCGAGATTCAACCATGACTCAATTCTTTCGACCCGACATGGGATGGAGTTCTTCTTGTTCTTTAAATGCTTAACTTTGCACCTTATCTTGATTGCTTGACCAGCTTAGTTAAGGATCTTGGACTACTTCTTTTCTTCTTCATCATTACCTCCCTTACTTATACTTGACTACCTTATGTTGCTAATTTAGCCTTAGTTTTGCAAGCTTATCCTTCTTGAGCTTGATCATGACATATTTTATTGGGTCGCGACCCACTAACATATTGTCTAATCAGAACCGGTGTGTGATGGTCTGATCAACCTAGTGCACTTGGTTCGCTTCATATATTACTCTACGTGGATGAGACTCTAGAGCATCTGTCTCATCCACGACAGTTTGGCAATTCTCCTTGAACTATTTTCGTCGTCTATGAACCACGTATTGTACTCAATAATATCGTCTTTGAACTCTTTTGCTTTTGTCTTTCACGTATTTCAGAAAGGCAAGGCACTATACTTAATAGGTCAACCCAGAGTATCACGCTTAGCTTCCGTATCAAAAGGAGGATAGTGGCTTAATTCTATATCCTCACAGTATCCTTTAGAATTTTAATAGTGTTGAATTCTAAACCCTTGATCGCGACCAGTCGACTTGGTCATTCCCTTATCGTCCAATGTTTGGAACCCTATTCAATTGAATTGATTCAATTGTGACATGGATTTCAAATCTTGGATACTCGTGCCGAGACTTCAACGACCTCGTTCTCCATCTTGCCCAAACCTCTATTCATTTTGGATTGGATCAACTTAGATCATATTGAGACTAAAATTTCTTGTAGATATATATATAGTGTGCTTAGATTTCAGTATTATTGACAGTCGTGCTTTAAACTTTCAATCTTGATCATCTTTAGAATATTAATGCTTCATGGTTAATTTTAGTTGTTTCTATAAATCACCAGTATTTGTATAGGATGATATACTGCCTTACAGCCCAATGATTTAATATTTATCCTTATCTTTTCCAGAATGGCACCCATGACCAGAGCTTGTCCCCAGTGCACAGCTGCAATTCCGGATGAGACCGAGATCGTACCTTCCCCTTCTATTGCCCAGGAAGTGTTAGCAGCCTCACCGGAGAATTTCCCTCCATCTCCTGTCCTTCAGGAGGGGACTGCAGTTCAGCCGGAGACCGAGGGCCTTCCTTTGCCTCCTGGAGTGGTACCCCATGCCATTCCTGTTGAAGCTCATATTCACAGATTTCTTCAGGATTTGCGGGAGGTACAGAGACTTCAGGCTGAGCTTATGAGAGAGCAGAGCCTCAGTATCCAACTGTTGCGGGATTACATGCATTCGAGGGAGGAGCCTAGTCCCAAGAGAGCAAGGAGCAGTTTATACCCAGAGCCTCAGGAGTACCCAGGCTTTCAGCCTAGACCAGCCTATCCAGTTCAGATTCCTGTCCAGCAGAGACCAGCTGAGCGAGTGCCTACCTATGCCTTCTGTAAGAAGCTTGGGCACGAATGGAAGGACTGTAGGAAGAGACTAGGATTGTGCCTATTTTGTGGGTCAGCTGCGCACAAGATACGAGACTGTCCTACTACGTTTGCCCTAGACTAGGCCTACCTCCAGGAGAGAGAGTTCCAGCTACCAGACCTAGTAGAGGTGAGTTCTTGACCCATACCTTATCCTATCTTGATGATTATTGTACCCTACCATAATGTTTGTATGCTTGATACCTTATGACCACTTTTGATCTAGTATGACTTTAGTAGCTAGACGAGACTCCAGACTGATTGCCTGCCATAATCCTGTATGATTTCTTTTCAACTGCAGGATTTAGATAAGTTTTCTTGAGACCATGATTGTTGGGGTTTTGACCTAGAAAGAGTAGGATCATTTTAATTTCGAGGACGAAATTATTTTAAGGAGGGTAGACTTGTAACACCCACTTTTTGAAATAAGGGTATTTTAGTCATTTTAGCCATTTTAGTCATTTTGTGATTTTTCTAGATATTTTGACTTGTGATTGATTTAGCCTTTGGTCTAACTTTAGAAAACCCACATTAGAGACCAACCATGACCTATGATGAGTATCTAGCTAATTAGATTTTAATTTTAGACTTTGGTTTAATTTAGAAGCTATTTGGCTATTTTTAGGCTAATTAATTAATTGGCCTTTGTAGCCTTTTGTTAATTGAGCTTAAACTCAACTTAAATAGAGGAGTGGGACCCATGGACCATCCTTGACCCTATTAGGACTCCTATGGCCGGCCAAAACAGGAAGCCCCCATCCCCTATATAAGCATTGCATTGGAATAGACACCCCCTTCACAAAACCCTAGTTTCCAGCCCTCCAAAACCCTAACTTTTTCATCCGACCTCCGTTTTACCTCAAACTAAGTGCGTTGTGATCGTGGGAAGGAGGAGAAATTGCTGGAGCATTGTTAGCAAGGAGTTGGAGGCGTTTGCTCGGTGGAAACTGGTCGTCTCATCGATCGAGGAGTCAGTTTCTTGGATACTTCAACTCTCAATAGGTAAACACCCACACACCATAGTTTCTTCTGATTTTTCTTCATATTAGCATGCATCTAGGTACCCTAGAACTACCCATGAAGTTTGGTTAGGTTTCGTGTCCGTTTGATGGGTGTATCGGACACGTATCGGATTAGGTTTATAGGTGTTCGATGAAATTCCTATTAGATTTCGAACATGTTTATTTTGTAATCTAATTTCAAGAATTTGTAGCCCTATAGGTCAGGATTCCTAAGCCCTAGGTTCTTGGTTGAATCGACACGTTTTCGTGTCCGAAACAAGACACGCACGCGCAGCACGAGGACCGCGCGCGTGTCCTGCTACTGCTGTGTCCTTTCTCCTTGGATACAGCGATTCAACCCGAGATTTTTGGTCTGTATCTAGGCTCCATGACTGACAACACCCTCGTAAAGTTTCGTGGGATTTCGTGGAGCGTAGAGAGAGAAATCGACTCCGTATCGATCGTGCACTGGCGCGCGCACGCCAGTTTTGGCGTCCGATACGCGTGTCGCGCGACTCGGACACGCGTCGGATGGCCAGTGCAGACACGTGGGAATGTAGCCCTATATGTGGGCTACATGTACGAGCGACCACGTGTCGTAGATGGGTCTGTGTCGAGCCCTAGATCGTGTGACACGCGTGCACGAGAATTAGTTTCAGTTTTGGTTCTTGGTGTCCAGGACACTTCGTGTCCTATTTTCTTGGACACGATTGCACCTACACCTCATGTCTAAACCCAGGATACATTACCAACCTTCAGGTTCGAGCATTAATAGTTTTTTTGATGTTTTGGGTTATGTGTAGGTTGATGTTAAGTATCAGGTTTTGAAGAACTGTTCTGTTCAGTTCTTTCTTTCCTTCTTTTTGATTTGATTTCGAATAGATACTTTGTATTAATCAAGCTTTCAGCCCCTATTTAACCTTGTCTAGGTAAACACCTATTAGGTTGTAGCATCAGTAGGATTCGAGGGTTCGAAGTCATGAATAGGTTGATGGTTGAGTATCAATTCCTGAGAAACTGTTCTCAGTTTCTGGATTCTTTTCCCTTCGATTGACATGTGTTTGTTCATGTATTAATGAATCCTACAGGTTCCTAATTAACCTCCCAGGTATGATTACATGTTAGGTTTCATAACAGGATAGGTTGGATCATGTGTGTTGACTTTGGGACTGTTTGAGAATCGGGTAGCCATAGGTTTGAGGAGTTCTTAATTCCAGTTTTTACTGTGTTTTGATTCATCCCAGTTTGTTCAGAAATTGATTTAGGTTCCTTCAGTTTTAATGTGTTTTCTGAGCATAACTCAACCTACAGGTCACACAATATCATACCTAGGAGATTACATATAGTTTGCAGCAAGGTGAAGGTTGTATTTGAAATTGGGTTTTGGTTTGGTGTTAGATATAGACTGTCATTGCAATGACAGAAACCTGAGTGTATATCAGGTTTATAGAAACCAGTTTTCCTGTTTAGTTAGTTGCTGATATGTTTTGTTCAGCCTTCAATGAAATCCTTGTATTAACTGAAACCTACAGGCTTGACCCTATATGAGAGATTACCTAGTAGTTGATTGTTTAAGTTAGTTAGTTTAGATCAATTAGTTGATATTTAGTTTAGTTAGTTAGGATAGAAACTGATTTTAAGGTATACATGTAGGTATGTACTGTTTAAGGTGGGCTGAACTGATATGGGGGCTGTTGTGTGATAAAATTCAGGGAATAGACAACTACAGTAGCAGTAGACATGCCTATGTGCATGTGTCTAAGGTGAGGATGCCTTGAGTGGTGTAGTAAAGACCTAGCATTGAGATTACCCCAATTTCTACACTAGAATTTTCCTAAGGGATACACTAACTTAGAGTTGTTGGTAGAGGTTAGTCTAAAGTGTAAATATTAGAGATAGGTTACTATGAGTTAGGGTAGTAGCATTGTGATGATACATTGGTTGTTAAGATTAGACTTCTTGAAAATATAAGATACCAACCAACTACCAAAATCAACTTTAAGACTAGTATTGACCTAAGAATTGACTTATGGGCTAGTTGACCTAACTTGAACCTAGTTTGACTAGTCTGGTTGACCAAAGTTGACCCAAGGTTGACTTTGACTTAGATTGACCCAAATCATGTAGAATTTGCATTGAAGGTATTCCTTATGATATTTTAGACTGCATTATGACATGTGGTTGTTTTAAATAGGATCTTATTACTCCAGTCCAGTCACTTTTCATCATCAGCAGTTCGGATTGCCAGGCGAGTACATTCTCTGATCTTTTCATGCTTCTTTGGACATGTACTCTTGTTATAGACTAGTGTACTTGATGCTGACACGACGTTCACACGGATCGGTACCCTATGGATCTTTTCATGCGATGTTATCCCCTCGGATACATCGAGTATGTCATGTTTCATGTACTTTATCATGTTCATCATGTACTCCATGTATTCACTTATATCCATGTGCACTCATATGTTATTCATGTACACTCATGACCATATGAGCTCCATGTATACAGTAGTTGTTATCCATGTGCAATAACATAACATGCTTTGATCCTTGTGTATTGGTTGGGGGCAGGGAGAGTGTAGTTGGTTATGTGATCATTATCCCCAGTAGTTGTTATGCATGTTCTTTCCGTAGTTGTATCCATGTGCGACCCAAGCTGTTTACATAACCAATTCATGCTCTGTTTTACGTAGAAGGTTATATTCTCTATTTATCATATTTATATCTCAGTTATATCCTCTCTCCTGTTGATTTCTCTTTACAGCGATTCATGTATAGTTTTCTATAGCTTGCTTTATATGTCCATTCCTGATATGAACTGTTGTGAGAGATATTTGCTCGTTCCGTCCTGATTGGGCATGTTGAAAATTTTACAGGTGATGATGAGGAGTACTGTCCTACTTATTCTGGCATTGGTTTAAATGACACTGGCGACGTGGGCCCACAGGAGGATCCCACAGTCGCTGAGGACTTGCCCATAGTCTAGTTGAGACTTAGTACTTTATTTTGTATTTTTCTGTTTGAGACTTTTATGAGTTGTACTTGAGATATTTCTGGTGGTTTACACCTAGACTTTTATAGTGACTTTCTTGAGATTATTCTCCTGTTCCATCTTAGTATTGTGATTGAGTTACATATTATTTACTCTTTATTCATAGCCTGGTTAGATTGTGTTAGATATGGTGATTCAGGACAGCGTTCTACCGCCGACACTGCGGCGTAGGCTGGGCGTTCGTTACTTCTCGTGCCCTCATACTGGGTGCGGGTCGTGACATATCCTAATCCTACTGCAGGCTGTAGTGGTACTCTAGTTCGAATACCACTACACAAACTCGACCTGCATGGGCCACCACTAAAAATATGTCACGACCCGCACCCTAGAATAAGGGCACGAGACGTGAGTACGTCCAGCCTACGCCGCAGTGTCGGCGGTAGAACGATGTCCTAGGTCAAACATCTAACAATATAAAGGTACCTGTACAGTATATACACTCCGAATAGAGGTAACATAGCAATATAGTCTCAATCACATCTAAGATAGAGCATGATAAAAGATAGATAAAACATGAAATCCACAAAGAGATACAGCAGATAGAAGTCTAAGTGTCTAAGATACACAAACCCAGAAAACATCTCAAAGCTCAATACAGTAATCCATAAAATAAATACAACTCAAGACAACTGAATAACTATCTATACAACCTCTACTGTGTCTCCTCTAGGCTATCAGGTAACCTCCAGACTATCTGTAAAATTTATCAACCGGTCCAGTCAGGACAGGAGCGAGCACAGTACATCTCAACAAATCATAGCAGGTTAGAAAATATAATCATGCAGTAAAGTAAGATACAGGATCTGAAAGGAAGTACAGAATATAAACAGAGAGAGAACTGTAATAGAAATATCTACTATAAGTAGAGAGCTAACAGTGGCTAGTGAGTCAGAGTACAATATAAACATGTGAATGACATAGGAGATTTTGATACTACACTACGGAAAAGATTATGATGCTACACTACTTGGATATTATTCACATGTCTACTTCTACTTCCCCGTACCCCCAATCAATATACAAGGATCCAGCCAGGTTATGTTATGATTCCATGCAATGGCCCACAAGGGGTGATACATGGTAGGCCCATAAATGGGTGATTCTGGGAATACCCATAAATGGGAGATTCAAGAAGACTCTGTGATCATGAGAGTACATGTCACAAGTGATCAATGAACCATGAAGCATAGTGATACACCATGTAAGTGAAACGCACAGAACATGTAGCATCTGATGCTCCCTGAGGGGATAACATCTCAAGAAAGGATCCATATAGTACTAATCCGTGTGACCAACGTGACAGCATCAAGTAAAGTAATCTAAAGCAGGAGAATAATTCTAACAGGATATGAAATGATCAGAGAATGTACTCGCATGATAACCTGAACAGCTGATAAGTATAGGGGTCCAACTGAAGCCACAGAGTCCTATTTAAAGCAACACAGGTTACAAGGTGTTCAAGTTGTAATAAATAAATTTTTACAAGCAATCTATATTATCCTAGGTTCTTCTAAGTCAATTCAACTCTAGGTCAACTCCGGTCAACAATCTAGTCAAACTAGGTCAAGTGTTGACTTACAGTTGACTTTTGGTCAACTGGTTAACTCTGGTCAACAGGGTCAATTCTAGTCTAATTATTAAGGATATAAAGTGTACTTCGTCATTCGTACGTCAAAACTTACGACACATAAATCGAGATAAGATGATCAACGGTAAAGTTAATAATCTTATTATAGTGATCCACGTGTCCACCTTATCAATTTCAGCTATATGAGATCACTGGAATTGACTGATCTCAGTTTCGTTGTTCTAATTCCGAAATACGAACATTATAAGAATTAATTATAATAAAAGATGATACATGGAGAAACTATCTACAAACATTGTCGGATGATGAATTAAACATCGCCAACGTGTCCAGAATGGTCAAATTAGCTAGGATAGCCTACCCATCGGTCCAATTTGGACACAAGGGCAAAAAGGTAATTTCGGATAAAAACGGTATCCGTGTCGGAGCCGTTTTGTACCAAAAAATGTGCAAGAAGACAAGTCTATAAAATAAAATAAATTATATGTTCATGAAACCAGAATGACGATACGAACCCAACGGTATATCTAGAATTGGATTCCGTTGATCCGATCTCAATGTTCTCAAAACTCAGCAAACTACATTTTAAAGAGTCTAGAATGACGATACGAACTCAACGGTATATCCAGAATTGGATTTCGATGAGCCGGCGTCAAAAAGTTCCGTTGACCCAGACTGTGGGACCCACTTTGTACCGAAATACGTGCCAGGGCCCACGTCCTCCAAATTTAACAAATTATATTTGAAAACATGCCATAATGACGCCACGAGTCTACTAGTGGTGTCAAAAATGAAATCTGGAGTCCCGTGTCAAAAATAGAATTTTACAAGTTAGAAATTACGAATTTGGACGGCCAACTTTGGCGTCGAATTCAACCAATCAAACAAGCTCATAATGAAACGAAACTGGAGGAGTAGAAAGAGGGTTATACCAGCTTCGCACAGGAACTGGTAGCACGCCAAATGGAGCTGCAGTGGAGGAGTACAAGCCGACGAAGTTGGCTCCGCAAAACTGTCCAAAATTTATACAATTTAAACGGTCAACTTGGTGGCCGGTTTTGATGTATCAAACGATAAAATTAACGGACGAAAATTGACAGGAGTGAAGGTGGATGTACCGAGATTGTGACGGAGCGAAGAAATCACCGATCCAACGGTCAAATTTCTCGAAAATCGTGCACAAAGTTAATGCGATGGGACACCAAAACGGACTTGATTCAGCGCACGTCACGGCGAGAATTCGTACGAAATGCACGAATCACCTATACGTCGTGCCGGAGAAGAAGCGACTGACTCTGGGGGGTCGCCGGAGTTCGTCCAACGCAGGAGAGGCCAGCCATGGCGGCGGCGGCCGGCGGCGTGGCCTGCGTGCACCGCCACAGGGCCATTTTCGGCCGATTATTGCACTGCTACAACCGCTGCTGTGTGCGGCCTGGCTTGGCCGACGAAGGCGTGGCGGCAGCGTGGCCTGGCACGACGGGGGCGGCGACCGTGTGGTCGACTGGGTGGCTCGTGGTGGTGGTTAATGATGGAGGTGGTGGTGGTTATTTGAGATGATAGTGATGATGTGGAGTGGATGTGGTGGTGGCCGGGATGGTGGAGCTCGGCCTAGGTGGGTGGCCGGCCGAGCTCGGCCAAAGGAGGGGAGGATGTGTTCGGGATGGGCTGCTATGGGAGTGAGTTCGGGTGGAGATGGTGGTGGTGGTGCTGTGTGTGTGTTTTGAATGGGAAAAAATAAGTGAGAGAGAGAAAGAGATGTGTAAATAATTAATGAGAGAGAGAAGAGAAAGATGAAGAAATTATTCCTCCTAGATTTTAGGGCCGGCTGTGTGCGAGGAAGGGGTATTGTTGGCTGCTATGGGGTTGGAGGGAAATTAATGGTGAGGATTTATTTAGAGAATCCAAAGGCTAGGATTTAAATATAGGAAAATAGGTTATTCTAGGAATTAAAATCAATAGAATTTCCATTAAATATTAAAAATAGGTAGAATAAGTACTTGATATTTTTCAAGGATAATGAGGCTGAGGGTGTCATGAGAGAGAGTAACATGGAGCTGGGGTTGGATTCAGTCAAGCCGGGTTGGATCAAAACCGGATATTGCGCAATAATCAAATTAAAATAGGTGTTGATAATCATGGATAAATAAGTAGCATGTGGGGGCTCAAATAATTGGCACACAAGTGGCATGCGGATAGTAGGCTCAATGTGGGCCATGTCCATATTTGGGGCTGACAGGTTTTGGTCGACAGGGTACCCACAAATCAAGTTGGAAAATGAATGTGACACCGTAGAGTGAAATAAAATTGGGTCACGTGTCAGGAAAGTTGTGCGAAGCAATGGAGCACAAAATGGTGTGTATGAGTGGGACACGTAGGTCATGGGTGAAGAGCGTCTCGAGTAGATCATGTATGAGAAGTTGGTTTCAAGAAAATGACTGGTCTGGTGCTCCTAAATCAAAAGTCACGGTAACGTGCATATGATGATCAAGGAAAAGAGTGGAAAAATTAATTAATGATCAAATGGTCTAAATCAACCCAAAGTTGTGCGAAGCAAAAAGAGTACAAGGGAAAAAGTTTGGGTGGCACACTATATACCATCATGAAGGTAATCCTGTCCACTACAAAACTCGTGAAGAAGGTTTCCAGAGTTGAACATCCCTGACACTCCAAATATCAAAGGCACGGGAAAGTACACTTAAGGATAATAAACAGAATAAATTTATTTATCGAAACCAACTCAATCAGAAAAATTAAAAAAAATCAACCCGAAATTCAGGGTACTCACAACTTTGGACCCCAAAGGGTTGACACGTGCTCTTCCAGGGGCTGATCTGAGCCGAACCAATGTCACTTTTGCGGATATGGTGCGACCCAATCGGGCCAGAGACACGTTTGACATTGTGCACGATGTTCACCTTGTCGACCCTCCTGACACGGACCGGAAGGAAGGCCAGGACATCAATATTCACTTCTCTTCACAGGAAGGGGTGTCACTTGCGACGCCTTAATTCCAATATACTTTGATTTTCAAATTCACGTCGGGATGTCCGAAACTCTCTCGTGTTCAAGAATGCGTAGCCAGTTGGGGCCTATCCGACACCTACTCTGTAGCACCTATGGATGCTAGACACATTGTTCTACACTTATCTAGTGGCGCGGATCATAAAATTGTGTGGACTAAAAATCTGATTCAAATCGCGTCTTATCCCGTAAAAATTCTGAAATGGGCACCGGACTTTAACATTAAGGAGGAATCGTCGATCGCTTCCGTGCGGGTGACGTTCCCTAACCCCCCTCTCGAGTTTTTTGTCCCCTCGACAATCAAAAGGATAGCCAATTCCTTTGATAAATTCCTTATTTTGTCCGAGGAAACGAGAAAATTCACCAAGGCCAATTATGCAAAAATTTGCAAAGAATTGGATATTTCAAAAGAGCTCCCTCATAGTATTAATGTCACGATTGGTAACAAGGTCCATATTCAACCTGTGGTTTATGATAATAATGTTTTATATTGCAAACACTGTCTTATTCGGGGACACGATCGTAAATACTGCTTTAAAGCCAATCCGGAGTTGCGACGGAAGCCTCGGAACCACCAGGATGAGGCCAGTGCAAAGCATGTCAGCGAGAAGTCTCTGGCAACCCCAGGAGTGCAAACTTGCAGATCTATCTTGGGAAGGCCGAACCAACACACTCATTTTCAAACTCCAGGGGAATCGAGCAAAAGGAATACTCAGCCCGACAAGGTTGGTAACTCAGGTACGGCCCCAATTGTGATTTCTAATCAGTGTGAAGTTCTTATAGCACAGGAAGTAGTGCTGAAATCGACGGTGAAGAGGCTCGGGACACAGCTGAGACTAGGGTGCCTTCTCCGGACGCGGGTCTCAGTTTGGAAATCCATTCGAGCGTTGCCCCGGAGCTTAGAAAAGAGCAGACCCCTGTGAGTTGTGAGCAAGAAGACAGATCGAGAGTGGCATGTAATACCTGTCCCATTGAACCAGCACCGTCTGTGTCCAGCCCGAGCATTCAGAGGGATGGGGCGGCTTCTTTGGCTCGGGTTTCTGCGGGTGCTGCAAGGGGCCCATCCACTTCTGCTGTCCATGTTAAATCGTCAGAGGAAGGAAGCAAGCTGGATCATAATTACGTGGAGGAGCAGGAACAGTATTCGTCGAGCGGGGACCCTGATCTCTGGTCGATCAGCGTTAATCAGAGCCAGGCTGATTCCTCCCTCAAAGACAAGCCCGAGAACGCCACGTCGAGTGAGTCATCCTTCGTGCAAGAACTAAACTCCCGAAGTATCAACCAAACGGTGGGAATGATGCGTGCCCAGCTGCTTGGCTCGCAATCGCCGGGCCCAGGAGAGCCGCCGGATGCTGAAATTGAGCTTATCAAAGCTTTTAAAGCTAAAAGCAAGAAACAAATTGCGACGAAAACGGCGGCGACCAAAGCGAAGAGAGGGATCAAAGACAATATGTTACAAGCGGGCAAGGAGGCACAACCCGATATGGTTGCGAAGCCGGGAAGGAAACAGGATATCAATGTGGGACAGTCTAAGAAGATACAAAATGAGAGTTCGACTTCTAAGAAAAAACAAGAGAATACTAACAAAGCTACTCCGAGTGCCAGAAGGATGCCCGACCCTACTACCTTGCCCTCTCACTCAAGACAGACAAGGCGCTCGACTGAGGCCAAAAACCATGCTCAAGACCCTCTTAATGTTTAAGTCCATTATTTGGAACGTTAGGGGGGTCCGGAACAAACCAACCAGGAAGTACCTTAACTCTCTTATTTGCAAGCATTCTCCTGATCTAGTTGCTATTCTTGAACCTAAAATTGACGGGGGGAATCTCCCTACTCTTGCTTCTGAGCTTCACATGAAAAAAAAATTTCATACAGGAGTGGGGAACAAATATATTTGGATCTTATGGAATGACAATATCAGCCTCACCATTTCAGAAATTCACTCTCAATATGTGACTTGCAACATCAGGAACTCAACTTTGCCGTAGGAGATGGCCTTCTCCGTGGTTTATGCGAGCTGTTTGGCAGGGATGCGCAGGGAGTTATTGTAGGAGTTGTCTTCCTACTATGGCACCTGTCACACGCCGTGGTTGCTCGCCAGCGACTTCAATGTTGTCTCAACGGCGGCTGAGAAGTCTGGCCCGGGCATTATTAATTTCGGCGCGTCCGCGGAGTTTAATAGCCTCATCTCCGACAACGGGCTGGTGGACGCAGGCTTCCAGGGATCGATGTATACCTGGTGCAACGGCCTCGTCAATAATCCAAATACGTGGGAAAGGCTCGATCGGGTTCTTTATGATACTAATTTCCTCCTCGACAACATCCAGGTTACGGTTACTCACCTCTCTCGTTTACATTCTGACCACTTCCCCTCCTTATTGCTCCTTCAGATTCGATCAAGTCTGCGGCTCCTTTCCGATTCCTGCGGATGTGGACCACTCATCCTACGTTTACTGATCTGGTTACTACTAGCTGGAATACCCTGTGCCTTGGTCCTCCCCTTCTTGTGCTTCACAATAAGTTAAAAAACCTCAGAAATTCTCTTCAGGATTGGAATTGGAATGTCTTCGGCGATTTGCAAAAACAAAAGCGGGACCTTCAACAGGACGTTAACAGTATCGAGGCGGCTCTCCAACTTTGGTGGTGCGAGTCCCAGGGGCTGCTTCTTCACACCATGCGCATGAGACTCAAAGCGGTTCTGGATATGGAGGAACAATTGCTTATGGACCAAGCTCGGATCAATTGGATCACGGAAGGGGATCGGAACTCCTCGTTCTATCACGCCATTATCAAAGAAAGAGCATCTTTCAACAAAATTTGCATGTTTGCGGATGGCTCGACTGTGGAGGACCACGTTATCCTCGACCGGACGATCACCCACTTCTCGAATTTCTTTGGTTATGTGCCGGTGACGCCCGCAGATCCTTTCATTTCATGCATCCCTACTATTATTACCGACACGCAGAACCTTGAGCTTTGTGCCATTCCATCGGAGGGGGAAGTTGAACAAGCGGTCAAGTCTCTCAATCCGCAGAGCGTGCCGGGCCTGGATGGGTTCAAGGGGTACTTCTACACCAAATGCTGGAGCATTATCAAGAACGACGTCATGGCCGCTATCACGGATTTCTTTTTCGACATACACATTCCCAAAGGTATAAGCTCCGCTAACCTTGTCCTTATTCCTAAAACTAATAAACCTTTGAGTTGTCAGGATTTTAGGCCGATCAGTTTGAGTAATTTTTCTCATAAAATCATATCCAAAATGTTGGCGGAGTGGCTTTCTTCGATCCTTCCTCTTATCAGTTCAAGAGAACAATCGAGCTTCGTTAAAGGGAGGAGAATACACGAGAACATCAGTACAGTTTGGCGCATGCGATTGTTCAGACCATCGACAACAAGGTCTCCGGGGGCAACGTGGCTATCAAACTCGATGTCACCCCCAGTTTCTAAAAACAGGGGTATTTTGGTCTTTTTCCACTTTAAAATAATTTTGGATTTATTTTATTATTTATGATATTGTTTTGGGGTGATTTGAGTCGGGTTCGAATTTCAACTTAATCCGACTTGTATCGGGGACCCGGGGTAGCTTTGACTCTAGTGGGGCCCACTCATTAGTTAGGCATGGCCCATATGACATTATTTTAGTTAGTGGGTTATATTAATTTTTCATGAATAGGTTTAGTTTGATTAGAGACTTAAAACATGACTAATTTAGCCTCAACCTTAAACCTATTCCTAATATTAATCAATAAGATAAATGGGGGTGTTTTAGTCATTAGCATATAGGGCACCTATGCCATTACATGGCCGACCAAGCTAGATGGATAGTGTAAGCCTCATTTGTTATTATCCATATATTTTCTCTCTCTTGTTCTTCCCCAAAAATTAGAGAGGAGTCTCCATTCTTTTCTACCATCAAATCAATCCATTCCTTCATCAATCCCTTTCTTTTCTTCTCTATTTTCATCAAGAGGAGGAGCTAGCTATATTTGGGGAGTTTCGGAACTTGTTCGTGTACATTTGGAGGTCTCTTCGTGTCAGTGTCGTATCGGAAGGAGTTTTCTTAGATTCGATCAACCGGGAGGTATAATCTCTTCTCTATTTTATTCCTACATGCATTTAGGATTAATTTGAACCCATAGGAATGACCCCCATGGTTGTATCTCCATTTGTGTCTGTTTCGTGTCCATTTGGAGGTCATAGGAGTGTCCATTGTGTTGTGTTTTGTGTCCTAGTGGAAAATCCACAATTTTGGACACACCATGTGGTTGACATTTGTGTGAATGATTATTCCTATTTTTAATTTTAGATTTTAGAATTTCTAGAATGTTGGTATCTTAATGTATCATATTGTATCTTATATATATTTTTCATTTATGTATATGTGTGTGTCTCTCTCTCTCTATATATATATGTATGTCTCTCTCTCTCTCTCTCTCTCTCTCTATATATATATATATATATATATATATATATATATATATATATATATATATATGAGTGTTATATATATCATGGGTGTGTGGGTGTCTTTATATATATGCTAGAAATGTGTGTAGAGAGATTGATATAGAGAATGGGATATGGAGAATGAGAGAGGGATTAGAGATTTGAGTGAGATAGAGAGAGTGATATAGAGTGATAGAGAGAGTGAGGAAGTGAAGGTTTGAAGGGAGGAAATTAAGCAGCAGCAGATAGCAATATGTACTGCTGCATTATGCTGCAGTAAGAGCACTGCTCGAGCAGTTTGGGACTGCAGCGGTCCCCACAGAGGACTGCAATAGCTTACAGCAGCAGCATTATCAGTAGGAATAGCAGCAGTAGCATCATAGGACAGTCCCTTCGCAATCCATCCATGTCATCCATTCCCCCATTCATTCAATCATTCATGTGTGCATCCATTCAATAATCTATTTACTAATGCATTCATTCTCTAATTCACTCATTCATTCACTCAACCCATTCCTCTATTCATTAAACCATTCAATGCATTCATACACACAAACACTCATTCACATATTCCATCCATTCATTTATGATATATTCATTCTTTCATCCATCCATTCCTCCATTCATTCAATCATTTACTTCATTCATTCATCTATCATCTATCCATCCTTCCATGCATTGAACCTCAATTTGCCCCACTCTTATACCCTATTAATGCCCTATATAACCCTTAGTATTGTCCTTAGTTAGAGCCTAGTAGTAGGTTTTGAGAGGGGTAGTTAGGAGGGTTATTGTGGGTAATTGGTGTTAGTGCTTGAGAGTGTTTAGATATGTTAGTGCCCTAACTAGGTTAATATCCTAGTGGACTAGTAGAAAGGGCTAACCTAGACACTAGGAGAGTATGGGAGAGTGAACTAGGAAGGTTGGTAGAGAGTAGGGTGTGGTATCTCAAGATACCATAGCGTATCATGACGATACACTAAGGTAATGTTGAGATGATCAACATGACCATAAGATGGACTAGATGTCTAGGAAATCCAGATTTTTTGTTAGGTAAACCTTAGATAGGATAGTATCTAGCTACCCTAAGGAGCCTGGGCTAGTATCTTGAAGATTAGCGGGGTTTCCTTTGTAATGGGGCAAGGTATCGGGAATACCTTGTAAAGGGTAAATGTTAGGATATTGGGTAATATAAGATATTGGATTTCTGATTGCAAGATGGGGTTAGAAATAGGTTGTCTTGGTAGGTAATGACTAGATGAGAGTAGTTTAGGCTAGTATTGACCCCCGTTGACCAATAGTTGACTTTTTGAACGAAAGTCAACTTCAAGTCAACGCTTGACCTAGAATTGACCCGAAACCAGACCAGAGTTGACCAGTTGACTAAAAGTTAACAGTTGGTCAACATTGACCTAGGGTTGACCTAGAGTTGACCAGGGTTGACCTAGAGTTGAACAGGATTGACCAGTTGACCAAAAGTCAACTATAAGTCAACCTTTGATCCAGATTGACCTAGTTTGACTTAGATTGACTTCCAGTAACCTAATATGACCTAGTTTGACCTAGTTTGACTTAGACTTGCATATCATGACTTAAATTAGTTTTTCTTTCATTATAAAATTATGTTTGACTTATAGTATCTCATCTTTAGGTCTGTGATTACTCTTAGCGTCTGTTCATCTTATCAACTCAGGACCACAGGCGAGTACATTCACTGATAGTTTTTATTGTCTTGATATATGCTATATCCTATTCAGTTGTAGTGTCTTACTCGATTTTCAGTCACGATAGTTCACGGACTAGTATATGTTGGATCATGACATGAGATGTTGTTCCTAGATTTTTTGGAATATTGGTACATTTCCTGTCTTGTTCCCTATACTTGTATAGACACCAATTTCTATGGGGACTTGCTACCCTCTTATGGAATACGTGTCATGATGTCACCCTCATTTTTCGTATTTCGTATTATGCTCGTATTTGATTTTGGCACGTATTTTTATTTTCCTGGACATGTGGTCTTTTGATTCTTGTAAGCAGGTTTTAACCATGGCTTGGTTTTATTTTGTGGAGAATGTTTGGTTTGGTTTGGTTTGGTTCAACATGCATGGAACACCATAAGCCTACACTCCACCCCCATTCCACCACAACACCCTCATTATAACCCACCTACTTCTCTCTCCTCCATAATTTCTTCATTAATTTCTTCTTCTTCTTCTTCCTCCACCCACACCTATAGGCAAGTGCATCTTGCCATTAAATAAGCACCATCCTTTATTTGTTCATTAGCTAGATTAGGACATGGAGAACAACATTAGAACTTGGAATTTTGTGATTTGGAGTCTCCATTGTTCTAGATCTAAATTTTAGTTATTTTTGGAATTCCTTGGTTTTGATCTATTAAACTTTGATTTTAGCTTGTTTTGATTCTTCCATGTGGAAGAGAATTCAATTTTACTCAAGTTAGAACTTTGAAAATCTAAATTTGGTTTTGATTTGGCTAAGTTGTGAAGATTTGAACTTGGTGTTCTTGAGAGTTCAGCCATGGTGGAGCTCTCGGCCACTGCTTTTTAGCACCTGGCCGATTGCGCACTATTCCCTGGCCTGCGCTCTTTAGTGCAAGGCCATTTGCGCACCCTGACCTGTGCTCTTTAGCGCATGGCCATTTGCGCAAGATCCTTGGCCAGTGCTTTGCGCTGCGCTGGATTGCGCTGGCGCAGGCCAGCCATGCGCAAGCCAGCCATACGCAAAGTAACCCCTGCGCAATCAACCATTGCGCAATCCATCTCTGCGCAACCAACTCCTGCGCAGTTTACTCCTGCGCAGTCTACCTTCTGCGCAATCCATCTGTGCGCCATCTGCCCCTGCGCACTTGGCACCCTGCGCAGTTGGTACCCTGCGCAGCTCACCCTGCGCACTTGGCACCCTGCGTAGTATATACCCTGCACAACCTACTTGTCTATGATGAATTTGTTATTTCTTGATCTTGGCTCTTCTATTGTCCTATTTTATATTAGTATTTTATTAGGTATTTTACGCCCATTTTATATCCTTACGCCTTTTGTCATGAACTTGATTTTACTTATCATGTTTAGAATAACTATTGTACACAGCATGGTATGGCAAGGAACTAGTATAACATGACAGTGACCCGTAGTGGTGCACTCCTGACATGACCAACCTGACATGATAGTGGCCCGTCGTGGCGCACTCCTAACAAGTACCCTGACATGATTTATCTTGATAACTTGATAGTGGCCCGTGGCGGCGCACTCTTGACTTAACTTGACTTGATAACTTGACTTGACTTGCCTTGACACCGTGGGTGTTCCTGCTTGCTTGTCTGCACAATCCACTTGTCTTGTCTTGCATCATGTCTAGGACGTGACTTCCTGGGTACCACGGCCAGGGACTCGCACTAAATTGGATTAGGCTAATGATTAGATCAAACTAGAACATGGAGAATTCCCAGTCACAGGCAGTCTCGTTATCTGGGCGCTTTAATGGACTTGTAGCTTGCCGACGAGTAGAGCACATTTCCAGCACACTGTCATGTGTTGCACCCTCTAAGTCACCTAAGGGTATATCGTTTCCTGGGCGATGTACCCAACTATAACTCTCAACCCGCGGAAGGATAACTGGATGGTCTGCAGGGCTTGGGACTGGGAGTTTCTCACTCGCATCTTGTTAGTAATTAAGGCTTGTGATAACCCTAGTTAGTTAAAGTAGTAAGCCGTAGTACTTGCTTGGCCGATTGTGAATGAATGGTGTCCAGCCCTGTCTAAGTCTTGTCTAGCCTTGTACCTGGAACTCTTGATCATGATAGTTTTACTTATCTCTAACGATAAATGGGTAGAGGCAGTGAGCTATTCAGGCGAAGGGTTACAATCCCGGTCCTTGTTTGGTTTAAGGATTGTAACCTGGCTCCCGGAATGGGTCCACGTCCCTAGTCGTTTATCGCCTTGTGTACTTTTATTACTTGTACTTTCTTTTATTCTTTATGTTCTGATATGCTGGCTTTTGTTCTTATTTGTGGCCTCCTTTGTGGCACTTGCTCTTTCTGGGGTTTGACCCAGCTGGTTTTGTGTGGCCAGATTTCGGAGCAGCTCCCGAGGATCTACCGAGTTTCCAGCCCAATGGTGACAACTAGACGGAACCCGGGCCAAGAGTGGGTTTTCCTTTTTTTTGTTTCACCCACTTATATGTAAATTTATTCTTTTGAGGCGTTTAGCCGACGAGCACCTGTTAGCTCGATGCACATTTACTTATTGTCTGCCTACGGGCTGTAAACATGATTAACAAATCCTAGGGTTGATCATGTATGACTGAACTCTTGCTAGTCCTATCATTTTGTACGACTAGCTTCATGATCATCCAATATGTAATATTTGGGACGCCTTATATATATATATTTGATGCTCAAACATCTTGTAACTCTGTTAATTGCTTGAGATTGAGACAATAGGCTTGACCTTAAGAGACTGCTGGCTTGTAGTAAACCCTCATATCTAGACAGCCGTGACCGTATAGTTGAGATGTATTCTATTTCAATATACGTAGCTGGCTGTGTCTGCCCCCGCTCTCCAGTATTCTGGTTCTGGGGCGTGACACGGTTTAAGTGGTGGCCCATGCAGGTCTTGGCATTCAAGAAATGTGAGGGTTTACCGAATAGATGTCTCAATCAATATTCGTCCTTGATCTCTGCTCGTATCTTCAAATCCCTGAGAATCTCGACCTGATCACATTGTTTGTATCATTGATCTGTCCTGGTCCTTTCCTTACTGTTCCCTATGTCGTCTTCTTCAGCGGCATTACTCCCGGACCTGCCAACCAGCCAGAGGAAGCTCGACAAGCACCCCAGCGCCAGGAAGATCAAGCTCAGCACTCTGGAGTAGCCTCCCGAGTTATGCTTCCCGGAGGCTCGGAACCTCTAGTTCAGGCAGCTCCGCCCGCTCAACCAGCTAGACAGGATGAGGGACCTTTGGTAGGGCTTATCAGAGAACTGCTTGCATCCCAAGATCGTCGAGGCGACGCCCTGCACCAGGAAGTTCATGATGCACTAAACCGAGGAGGTCCCCAAGGAAATCAGGCGGCCAACAGTTTCAAGCGCTTGAACCCTCCCTTTTTTGATGGCAGTGAAGATGCGATTGCCGCAGACGCTTGGCTTCAGGATACCGAGGTGGTCCTGGAAGCAGCTAGGACACCTGAGAATGAGAAGGTGGCGGTGGTACGCCTACAGTTGTTAGACCTGGCTCGCGATTGGTGGGCAGCTCAGGCTATGGGATTAGCAGCACCAGTCACTTGGGCGACGTTCAGAGAGAGGTTCCAGACAAAGTACTTCGATGCGGTGGCACGGTACGACCTGCAGACCCGGTTCACCAACTTGAAGCAAGGAGGCAGGACGGTCGATGGCTATGCGACCGAGTTTTCCAGGCTGAGTAGGTTCGCCCCCACCTTGGTGGCAACCGAATTCGATAGGGCCCAGCGGTTCCAGCAGGGGCTGCATTTAGAGATATTATTGGCTGTCGAGCAGTTCGAGCACCAGACGTTCGATGCAGTGTTGAAGGCAGCAAGGAGACATGAGTATACCTCCCGGAGAATTGTGGACAGGACCGGAGGCAGGAAGCGGTCCCACAACCAGATGCACCAATCTTCAGCTCCAGCCCCGGCAGCTAGGGGTATAACCATTGGAACTCCGAGGCGGGCGGCCTCAGTGACGTCGGTTCAGCATTCAACCCCGACGTACCCGCAGCAGCAGAAGCAGAAGCAGTCTTCCGCGGTGGGATGTTCTCATTGCGGGAAGCCGGGCCATGTAGTGGCAGAGTGTCGCAGGGCACAGGGATTGTGCCTAGCTTGTGGAGGAGCAGACCACCAGATAGGGACCTGCCCGAATAGGGGAGGTCCATCATCATCCAACCTTTCTAGTTCTTCGGTGAGAGGACCAGCCCCAGCTCCAGTTCAGCAGCAGCAGCAGTACCCAAGGCCATTGGCGCCCCAGGCCCAGGCCTTTCATCAGCAGAACCAGCAGCAGTTCACCCAGGCTCCAGCACAGAACCGACAGAGGGGATTCCAGCAGAGGGGACCCGCAGCTAGAGGTCAGGCTATGATGATGACCATGGAAGAAGAAGTTGCACCAGGTGAGGTAGTGGCAGGTACTATTCTCGTCAACACCTTTCCAGCATCTGTATTATTTGATTCTGGTGCATCGCATTCATTCATGTCTGCACGATTCGCGACACAGATAGGATTGGAGCCCGAGTCATTATCAGTGAGGCTCAATATACTTACTGGTAATGGTCTTGTGGGAGTAGATCGAGTATTTTCCTCGTGTCGGATCGTAGTTAGCGGTAGAGAGTTCCCCGCTAGGCTCATAGAATTCCCTATGGCAGACTATGATGTAGTCCTAGGCATGGATTGGTTGAGGAACCATTATGCTAGGATAGACTGCCATGTTGGCAGAGTTGTTTTTAGTATTCCCGGAGAGCCAGAGTTTTCATTTTCCAGAGGCACAGTAGAGCAATCTCCTCCAGTATTGCGGATGGCAGTAGCAGCAGTGCAGTTGCCCCGGATAGTTGAAGAGTTTCCAGATGTCTTCCCAGAGGAACTTCCAGGGATGCCGCCAGAGCGGGAGATCGAGTTCACCATCGACTTGATTCCCGGGACAGCACCAGTATCAGAACGAGTCTACAGAATGGCGCCTTCAGAGTTGGAGATTTTGTACAAGATGATTGAAGAACTCAGAACCAAGGGATTCATTCGTGCAAGTGGATCGCCTTGGGGAGCCCCGATGCTTCTTGTGAAAAAGAAGGATGGTACGTCCAGGTTATGTGTAGATTATCGTACCTTGAACTCAGTGACAATTAAGAACAGATACCCTCTCCCGAGGATAGATGATTTGTTTGATCAACTCAAGGGGGCTTCAGTTTTCTCGAAGATAGACTTGCGGTCAGGATACCACCAGATTAGAGTCAGAGAGCAGGACATCCCGAAGACGGCGTTCAGATCTAGGTACGGGCATTGGGAGTTTCTAGTTATGCCCTTTGGAGCGACCAATGCGCCGGCAGTGTTCATGGACCTCATGAACCATATTTTTATGCCTTACTTGGATCAGTTTGTGATAGTGTTTCTTGATGACATCCTGGTCTACAGCAAGAGTGGAGCAGAGCATGAGCAGCATCTCAGAATTGTCCTCCAGATTCTCAGAGAGCACCAGTTGTACGCCAAGTTCAGTAAATGCGAGTTCTGGCTCGATCGCATTTCTTACTTGGGTCACATCATTACCAGAGGAGGAGTGGAAGTGGATCCCCAGAAGATTGTGGCTATCGAGGCATGGCCAGTACCCAGCTCAGTGGCAGAAGTTCGCAGCTTTCTTGGATTGGCCGGCTACTACCGGCGGTTTGTCTCTGATTTTGCAAGGATTTCAGCGCCGATGACCCAGTTGACCCGCAAGGATGTGCCGTTCATTTGGACAGCAGAGTGTCAGGAATTATTTGAGAAGTTGAAGCGAGGTTTGATAACGGCTCCCATTCTCACCCTTCCAGATGGGACCGGAGGATTCACAGTTTATTGTGACGCTTCAGGTAGAGGATTGGGATGTGTTTTGATGCAGCATGGGAAGGTAATTGCTTATGCGTCACGTCAACTCCGTGATCATGAGAAGAATTACCCGACCCACGACTTGGAGCTAGCAGCAGTAGTGTTTGCACTTAAGTTGTGGAGGCACTACTTGTACGGAGACAGAGTGGAGATATTTACTGATCATAAGAGCCTGAAGTATGTTTTCACCCAGAAGGATCTTAATATGCGGCAGAGAAGATGGCTCGAGCTACTTGTGGACTACGATGTGGATTTGCAGTATCATCCAGGGAAGGCCAACGTCGTAGCAGATGCGTTGAGCCGGAGAGCCGGAGTTTATTTCCTGACGGCACAACTAGAGCTATTGGCAGATCTTCAGAAGATGGGAATTGAAGTGATTCTTCCTTCCAATGTGGCCTTGATGGCCAGCCTACAGATTCAGTCCACCATAGTTGAGAGGATCCGGACCGCACAGTTAACAGATTCCAAGATTCAGCGTCTCAGAGCAGAGTGCGAGACAGGGAGAAGGCCAGAGTTATGTATTCATGAGGATGGTACACTTCGACACGGCACGCGTCTTTGTGTACCCAGTGAAGATATCAGACAGGAAGTCATGGCAGAGGCTCACAGTTCGTAGTATTCCATCTACCCAGGCAGCACGAAGATGTACAGAGATATTCGTCAACACTTTTGGTGGAATGGTATGAAGAGGGAGATAGCCCGGTATGTCTCTCGGTGTTTGGTTTGCCAACAAGTCAAGGCTGAACATCAGAGGCCAGCTGGACTTCTTCAACCTTTACCGATCCCAGAATGGAAGTGGGAACACATTACCATGGATTTCGTGACTGGGTTACCCAGATCTCCGGCAGGCAGAGATGCTATTTGGGTCATTGTGGACAGGCTTACCAAGGTGGCACACTTTCTTCCATTTAGAGTTGGACAGTCGACGGCGCAGCTAGCAGAGATGTATCTCAGGCAGATTGTCAGACTTCACGGAGTGCCAGTCAGTATAGTATCAGACAGGGATACGAGATTCACATCGCACTTCTGGCGCAGTCTTCATCAAAGTTTGGGGACTCGTCTCAAGTTCAGCTCAGCGTATCATCCGCAGACAGATGGGCAGTCAGAGCGCACTATACAAACTCTCGAAGATATGTTGCGGTCATGTACCCTTGACTTCGGTGGTTCGTGGGAGGATCACCTGCACCTGGTGGAATTCTCGTACAACAATAGTTTCCAGGCCAGTATCCAGATGGCACCCTTCGAGGCTCTGTATGGCAGGAAGTGCAGATCTCCGTTAGCATGGGACGATATCGGAGAGAGGCAGATGCTCGGTCCAGAACTGATTTCTCAGACGGTTGAAGTGGTCAGGAAAGTCAGAGATCACCTCCGAGTTGCTCAGGATCGCCAGCGCCATTGGGCCGATGCTCATCGGCGTCCCTTAGAATTTGTCGTCGGCGACCATGTATTTCTTAGGATCTCGCCTACCCGCGGCGTCATTCGTTTTGGCGTACGGGGAAAGCTTAGTCCTAGGTATATAGGGCCGTTCGATATTCTGGAGCGAGTAGGCGATGTGTCCTATCGTCTCGCTCTTCCACCGTCGTTAAGTGAGGTACATGATGTATTCCATGTGTCCCAATTAAGACGGTACATCCCGGACCCGAGCCATATCCTAGATCATTCGGAATTGGTTGTTGGTACCAACCTTTCGTATGAGGAGAGGCCCGTGTCTATTTTAGACCGGAGGGAAAAGATACTCAAGAACAAGACTGTTAAATTAGTCCGTGTTGCTTGGGGTCATCACTCTCTAGGTGAGTCAATGTGGGAGCGTGAGGACGACATCCGATCGCGATATCCCTACCTGTTTGACTCGTGAGGTATAATGTCTTTCTTATGCCTTACGCTTTCCCTTCCTTGCTTGCATTGTATGATTGTATGATTGAACTGCTTAGTGTAGCTTGTCTGTGCTTAGTATGGCTTGTCGTGGCAATCTCTAGCTCCTTGATTAAATTCCGAGGACGGAATTCCTTGAAGGTGGGTAGAGTTGTCACCCTCATTTTTCGTATTTCGTATTATGCTCGTATTTGATTTTGGCACGTATTTTTATTTTCCTGGACATGTGGTCTTTTGATTCTTGTAAGCAGGTTTTAACCATGGCTTGGTTTTATTTTGTGGAGAATGTTTGGTTTGGTTTGGTTTGGTTCAACATGCATGGAACACCATAAGCCTACACTCCACCCCCATTCTACCACAACACCCTCATTATAACCCACCTACTTCTCTCTCCTCCATAATTTCTTCATTAATTTCTTCTTCTTCTTCTTCCTCCACCCACACCTATAGGCAAGTGCATCTTGCCATTAAATAAGCACCATCCTTTATTTGTTCATTAGCTAGATTAGGACATAGAGAACAACATTAGAACTTGGAATTTTGTGATTTGGAGTCTCCATTGTTCTAGATCTAAATTTTAGTTATTTTCGGAATTCCTTGGTTTTGATCTATTAAACTTTGATTTTAGCTTGTTTTGATTCTTCCATGTGGAAGAGAATTCAATTTTACTCAAGTTAGAACTTTGAAAATCTAAATTTGGTTTTAATTTGGCTAAGTTGTGAAGATTTGAACTTGGTGTTCTTGAGAGTTCAGCCATGGTGGAGCTCTCGGCCACTGCTTTTTAGCACCTGGCCGATTGCGCACTATTCCCTGGCCTGCGCTCTTTAGTGCAAGGCCATTTGCGCACCCTGACCTGTGCTCTTTAGCGCATGGCCATTTGCGCAAGATCCTTGGCCAGTGCTTTGCGCTGCGCTGGATTGCGCTGGCGCAGGCCAGCCATGCGCAAGCCAGCCATGCGCAAAGTAACCCCTGCGCAATCAACCATTGCGCAATCCATCTCTGCGCAACCAACTCCTGCGCAGTTTACTCCTGCGCAGTCTACCTTCTGCGCAATCCATCTGTGCGCCATCTGCCCCTGCGCACTTGGCACCCTGCGCAGTTGGTACCCTGCGCAGCTCACCCTGCGCACTTGGCACCCTGCGTAGTATATACCCTGCACAACCTACTTGTCTATGATGAATTTGTTATTTCTTGATCTTGGCTCTTCTATTGTCCTATTTTATATTAGTATTTTATTAGGTATTTTACGCCCATTTTATATCCTTACGCCTTTTGTCATGAACTTGATTTTACTTATCATGTTTAGAATAACTATTGTACACAGCATGGTATGGCAAGGAACTAGTATAACATGACAGTGACCCGTAGTGGTGCACTCCTGACATGACCAACCTGACATGATAGTGGCCCGTCGTGGCGCACTCCTAACAAGTACCCTGACATGATTTATCTTGATAACTTGATAGTGGCCCGTGGCGGCGCACTCTTGACTTAACTTGACTTGATAACTTGACTTGACTTGCCTTGACACCGTGGGTGTTCCTGCTTGCTTGTCTGCACAATCCACTTGTCTTGTCTTGCATCATGTCTAGGACGTGACTTCCTGGGTACCACGGCCAGGGACTCGCACTAAATTGGATTAGGCTAATGATTAGATCAAACTAGAACATGGAGAATTCCCAGTCACAGGCAGTCTCGTTATCTGGGTGCTTTAATGGACTTGTAGCTTGCCGACGAGTAGAGCACATTTCCAGCACACTGTCATGTGTTGCACCCTCTAAGTCACCTAAGGGTATATCGTTTCCTGGGCGATGTACCCAACTATAACTCTCAACCCGCGGAAGGATAACTGGATGGTCTGCAGGGCTTGGGACTGGGAGTTTCTCACTCGCATCTTGTTAGTAATTAAGGCTTGTGATAACCCTAGTTAGTTAAAGTAGTAAGCCGTAGTACTTGCTTGGCCGATTGTGAATGAATGGTGTCCAGCCCTGTCTAAGTCTTGTCTAGCCTTGTACCTGGAACTCTTGATCATGATAGTTTTACTTATCTCTAACGATAAATGGGTAGAGGCAGTGAGCTATTCAGGCGAAGGGTTACAATCCCGGTCCTTGTTTGGTTTAAGGATTGTAACCTGGCTCCCGGAATGGGTCCACGTCCCTAGTCGTTTATCGCCTTGTGTACTTTTATTACTTGTACTTTCTTTTATTCTTTATGTTCTGATATGCTGGCTTTTGTTCTTATTTGTGGCCTCCTTTGTGGCACTTGCTCTTTCTGGGGTTTGACCCAGCTGGTTTTGTGTGGCCAGATTTCGGAGCAGCTCCCGAGGATCTACCGAGTTTCCAGCCCAATGGTGACAACTAGACGGAACCCGGGCCAAGAGTGGGTTTTCCTTTTTTTTGTTTCACCCACTTATATGTAAATTTATTCTTTTGAGGCGTTTAGCCGACGAGCACCTGTTAGCTCGATGCACATTTACTTATTGTCTGCCTACGGACTGTAAACATGATTAACAAATCCTAGGGTTGATCATGTATGACTGAACTCTTGCTAGTCCTATCATTTTGTACGACTAGCTTCATGATCATCCAATATGTAATATTTGGGACGCCTTATATATATATATATTTGATGCTCAAACATCTTGTAACTCTGTTAATTGCTTGAGATTGAGACAATAGGCTTGACCTTAAGAGACTGCTGGCTTGTAGTAAACCCTCATATCTAGACAGCCGTGACCGTATAGTTGAGATGTATTCTATTTCAATATACGTAGCTGGCTGTGTCTGCCCCCGCTCTCCAGTATTCTGGTTCTGGGGCGTGACACATGACGTGCCATGTCCAGATCTATTATACTATTCGGGGATGGAGAAATTATTAGGGGTATGTGATCAAAGCCTTCCTGTCACTATATTCTTGTGCTTGCATCACCCTCACCTCACGTAGGGTGTAGCGAGATCTTATTCATGTGCTCGTTATCCAGGTTGGCCGGCATGACCTTTTTCAGATTTTCTTGTGATTGTCGGTTCAAGTGGATAGCCTGTCCTGTAACATTTCCCAAGCCGATCACATAACGCTCTAATAATTCAAGGCACATTTTATATTTATTTTATCATATCTTATATCCTAGAAAGTTCTACATTCAGTACTTTTCTCGCCATGCTATGATATTCATTTACTCACATGTTCTACATGCCTTTATGCTATACCTTGATTGGAGGCTAAGTTGTCACTTCCCGTTCCCAGAAAACGTATTTTAATACGTGTACTGCTTGAATGTATTTATTTAATATTTATCATACATTTTTTCTTTATTTAATTCCTTTAATTTTTTGCTAATTATTTTTTTGTATTTTATTTTTGGCTCTTGGGTTCGGCTTGGTTCGGTTTGTTTCCGAATTTTGATGGTTCATCATGAATCGAACCCAACTCTCCCCACCTACCACATATTCATTTAAAGCCCCAACCCTTTCTCTCTCTTCATTACTTCTCCTTCTCATTTACTCTTCTTCTTTCTCATAACTCTCTCCACCTATCAAGAGCTTAGGCAAGTACATCTTGCTCCACATGAGAACCCATATTTTTATGGTTCATTTATCTTTCTCTCGTGATCCTAACATAATTTAGAACTTGACATTTTTCATTTTGAAGTTCGTTTTTAGTAGATCTAGAAATTATCATTTTCGAATTTTGTGGGTTTGATCTATTAAACTTCTTTCTTTTCAAGTTTTGATCGTTCCAGGCTGTTGAGATTCGTGTTATATGCCATTCTGACCCATGGAAGTTCCATTTTTGCTTGGAATGAAGGTTCCATAGAAATTGGTGTTCGGAAGGAGTTTTATGCTCACGTTATACGTGCTCGCGTATGCATTAACTTTACGCCCACATTTTTACGTACTCACGTAGTATCAAGCTCTACGCCCACGATTATTCGTGTCTGCGTGAATCTGTTTTATGCAAGTCGACTTGGCTTGGCGTATTACTTTTACGCATACTCATTCGTGCGTAAACTTAGCTCTTTACGCGTATTAGTTCACGCGTGATGATTTTTCTTACGCGTACAAGTTTTACGCGTAACCCTGTTCTTTACGCGTAGCTCTGTTTTACGCTTGCTCCTTGGCCTGGCGTAATTTCGTTACGCGATTTTGGCTTACGCGTAATGTTATTCCTTTACGCGATTTTGGTTTACGCGTAATATTATTCTTTTACACGTACGAGTTTACGCGTAACGTTACTTCTTTACACGTACTTTCTTTACACGCGTACTTGCCTTAGCGTAAAGCTTGGCGTAAACCGGTGGCCTTAGCGTAAAGCTTTGGCGTAGACTAGTCATGGTATCGATTAGCCTTGGCGTAATCCAACCTTGGTGTTCCTATTGCTCTATACTTTATTTACTTTATGTCGGCATGGCATTTCTCCTATAATATCCTTACGCCTTTTTAGGACATGAACTTGTAATATGCTAATATTTTAATACATATTGTGGTGTAGAATGTTCCCTGTGTCCCGATTGGTTTATGGATACCCAGTATGACTGAAACTTAACCCTGAGAGTTATAGACTCGACCATACTAAATACTAGTTTGACTTTCATGCCTTTGACGAATTGACATTGATTGTTACCTTGACTAAATGATTGATCATGCATTCCTAGTTGGAAGTAAAGAGACTGGCTAGTCGTCTTACTGAAACTGAATGAGACACGTTCATATTAACTATGAACTATTGCAATCGACTAGCCGATTTTGAATATTGGCATATGGACACGTGCAGGCTTTCAACTGATTTTCTATAAAAAGCGGTATGTGTACTTTACAGTCCAGGCATGATTATTCTGTGGCTGGGTTTGATTGTTGCATTACGCTATGTAAGACCTACAATCTAACCGTACGGGCATTGTTGTAGAGTTGTGCATATCGTACTTTGTACGAAATTACTCATTCTGAATGACCATGATCTACGGTATGGGATTTCAATTAACATAGGGACTACTGAGTTAAATAAAATAACGATTGCATAGAGAGAATGGATTCTCGAGTTCTTACATGGCAGCCATCCTTGGGACAATTAGTGTCCCGACATGCCGGCTGGTTCCTACAGATACTGCAAATTTGTCACACGGGCAGGGAACGGTATCTGCTTATATTTATTTACTGTATACTGATGATGGGCGTCCCGCTGGGACTTGTCTAATTCATGACTGGCACAACTGATTATTGGGTAGACTAGTCTTGCTTGCACATTGTAAGAACTGAGGAATCCTTTATTACATATTTCCAGGACAACTTGAAACTTACATTAGCAAGCCGTAGTAGTTGCATGCCCGTTTAAATTGATTTGTTTGTGCATTGTACCTACTCTGTTAACTACTAAGATGAGCAGAATGTCAGGACATGACGGGTCAACTTCTATCCTTGTTTGGTTGGAAAGTTGGCTTGAAGTGTCGTGATATTGTGTGAACCCCAGTAGCAAGCAGAGATTTATTTATCATATCCTTAACTCTTACCACTGGTTTTAGTTCTCATGTCATGCTTCCTTGTGGTACTTGCTATTAGAGGTCTAACCTCTCTAGTTTTGTATGGCTAGATTTAGAGCCAGTTCCCGAGGACTCAGCTTACTTCTACCTCCAAGATGGTCAATACTAGAGGGATGATCGCAGAAGGACATGAGTGGATTCTTTACTTCCCTGCTCGTTTTGCTACTTACTTTACATTTTTTCACTTGGCACCGACATGTTAGTCGGATTGTCTTGTACTTACTTTTACAAAATTGTAACTATGTCAGACTGCAGCTGATAACGATTGTGTATACCTTGCTATACCATCTGGCTATGTTTTGTACAGCCAGATCTTAAGAACATTTTGACTAAGCGTTTGGGACGCCTTACTGCTTTATCTTACATGTTCTTTATTATTGCTTTTTGTTTGAATGATTGAGATAATAGATGTTGAGTGACCACAGCGAGACATTCATGTAGTATGCACCCCCTCGTCTTTTAGACAGCATTGATCGTATTATACGGTATTCATCTACCCGTAATACGTAGCTGGCTGAGTCACTCCCCCGCTCTCCGGTATTCTGGTTCTGGGCGTGACATAAGTTCTGTTCGGAAGAAAGGTTATAACCCCAGTCCTTGTTTGGTTTATGGGTTGTAACGGCTTCCGAATGGTTCCCAAGTCATCCTATATCTTTGTCTTGTATTTCATTATACTATCTGTTATAGAATTTGTCAATTCATATAGAACTGCTGTTAGTGTTTGTACTTGCTCATTTTCTTGACAGGATACCATTGATATATTGCAGATGATTCTAAGGCAGACTGCTCGACCTATTATGGGGTGGAGATAGATGGAGTAGTCCAGGACCGTGGCTTGATAGTAGAGCCACTAGACTTTGCACACCCAGAGTAGTGTAGCTTAGTTAGGTTTGCCTGGATTGCGATCTAGCTAGTACTTTCAGACTGTAGTATCCTATATTATATTTTGTGACCCTATGATGTTGTGTATATCTCTGGGCTTGTGTTGGATCTTGAACTTATTTCTTATTTTTATCTATCATATTTCCTTTTCGTGCTATCTACCTTAGTTTCATCTTGTGATTGAGTTATGCCATATTATATTCCTCCGTGCGGAGATGAAAGGTACCTTTATACTGTTTAGTCATAGTATTTACAGACGTTATATACAGCGTTCTACCGTCGATTCTGTGACGTAGGCTGGACGTACCCACATGCTCGTGCCCCTGATAAGGATGTGGGTCGTGACACGTTTTTGTGGTGGCTCATGCAGATCGATGTCGCAATTAGTGCGATCTCGTAATGGTGCTCGACTTAGAGTGCTAATTATGAGCCTGCGACTAGGACATAGGATCTAGGATATAATAGGAGTTACTCAATCACATTTTAGGAAATTTTTGACCTTTTGATTACCATGACAACTCTTCTTGCATTTGATTCAATTGTCCTTCCTTGATATTCCCTATCATGTGCCATATTGATTCCTTGTTTCAATCTATCCTCAGGATGACGATTACTCGCTCTCAAGCAGCAGGATCTAGTGCTGTTCCAGAGAGGTCCGATCCGGTAAGACCTCCACCTCTGACTGAGGGAGCTGCAGTTGAGGGAGTTGCCACCTCAGTTCCTGTCCTTCAGGCGGGAGTAGCAGCGACGGTTCCAGGAGGTCTTCCACCTCCAGCTGCGGGACCGTCCATAGTCATTCCTGAGACTCTTCCACCGTCACCTCCGCTACCGACTGATGCACAACAGATGATGGCCCTTCTATAGCAGATGTTGCAGACCTAGAGGACCCAGGCAGAGGCACAACAGCATCAGGCTGACGCATCTCACCGCCAGATAGAGGTGTTACGGCAGAGCATGGAGAACTCCCACCAGCTGGCGATGGCAGCTGTAGAGAGGGTTGTACTGGATACAGTTCAGGATGCCCTAGTTCAGCAGCAGAGGAACTCGTCCGTGGACGAGTATGCAGCAGAGTTCTTCCGTTTGCGTAGGTTAGCACCAGTTCTAATCCAGAATGAGGGGTATAAGGCCCACAAGTTTCGGATGACCTTTATTCATGTGGTTCACACTCGTACTTTCGGGCGATGCGATGCGACCTTCGAGCAGATACTGATGGAGGAGCAGATAGTCGAGGAGGACTTCGGCCTCAAGCCGAAGAGGGGCAGCGATATTCTTGGTGCGAGCTCTAGTACGGGGCCGACGAAGCACCCTCACTTTCAGCAGAGGCAGTTTCAGCAGCAGCCTTAGTTACAGCTTCAGCAGGCACCAGCACGTGTCTACAAGCAGCAGGGTCAGGACCAGAGGCAGGCCATACAGTATGTTTTCTGTGGGAAGCCGGGGTACACCCGGAGGGTTTGTAGGATGAGGCTGGGAGTTTGTTTATTATGTGGAGCTCCAGATCACTAGATGAAGAACTGTGCTGCTCGTACAGCCAGACAGGCAGGCCAGGATAGAGTACAGCAGGCTAGGGGAGGCCAGCAGGGGCGAGCTTTCGTCATGACAGTTGAGGACACGCAGGCAGTAGCAGGGCAGATTACAGGTTCCAATCTTTCGATTTCATTTCTGCATTTGCCTCCTTATAAACTCTCTTGAAATTCGATTCTATCTGTTCCTTGATCGTTTGATGAAATTTTGTTCTGGTGATGTGATATTCTTCTGAGATAAGTCGTATGGGCTAGGTTGCCTTGATTATGAGATTTTAGAATCCTCTAGGGTCATGCTAGCAGGCATAGTGAGGACATATAGTCGAATTATGGATGTATTTCTCGGGTGTGCAAATTTAGGATTTTCGCTGCCAAGCATGCGGCAATGCAAAAATTTTAAATACAATGATTCTAGAGGTATGTACCTTAGTCAAGGACTGTGATTATCGTAGCCTTGCTCACTAGCATGACGAAGATTCTGAGTATCAGATTCTGGACAGACGCATATGATTATCGAACTGCATGATTTTGAGATTTTGTTTGTGGGATGTTTGACCTATAAGGAGCACTAACACCTTAATTTTTGAGGATAAATATTTCTAAGGTGGATAGACTTGTAGCACCCAGTTTCTAATTGAGAGTAATTTTAAATTTTATAACTTTAGTCATTTAATTCATGCTTTGATTTTGGAGATTTTAATTATTTAAAATTTTTAAACCATGACTTGTGATTTTGATGTTTTGCTAGTGAAACTCTAGGGACTGTTTGACCTAGAGCCTAACCATATGATTAGGATATTTTTAGTGTCATTTCTGGCGTAAGGGTATTTTGGTCATTGGACCTCTTTGATTTATTTTTGATATTATTACATTGGTGATTGTTGATTTGACTTTTGATAGGTGTGATTTTGTGTTGGTTTCGTGTCCGTGTCGGACACATAACAGTTTTTATCTACAAGTGTTGTTGTCCCTTAAGAGATTTTTTTTATTTTGCTAAAAAAATTTTGGAAGTATTTGAGAGGGATTGTTTTCTGCATGTTTTTTTTTAGATTGCTTTGTTTTAATTTCGAGGACAAAATTCTTTTAAGGTAGATAGATTTGTCACCCCCAGTTTCCAAAAACATGGGTATTTTGGTCTTTTTCTACTTTAAAATAATTTTGGATTTATTTTATTAATTATGATATTGTTTTGGGGTGATTTGAGTCGGGTTCAAATCTCATCTCAATCCGACTTGTATCAGGGACCCGGGGTAGCTTTGACTCTAGTGGAACCCACTCATTAGTTAGGCATGGCCTATATGACATTATTTTAGTTAGTGTGTTAGACTAATTTTTCATGAATAGGTTTAGTTTGATTAGAGACTTAAAATATGACTAATTTAGCCTCAACCTTAAACCTATTCCTAATATTAATAAATAACACAAATGGGGGTGTTTTAGTCATTAGCATATAGGGACACCTATGCCATTACATGGCCGGCCAAGCTAGAAGGATAGGGTTGAGCCTTATTTGTTATTATCCATATATTTTCTCTCTCTTGTTCTTCCCCAAAAATTAGAGAGGAGTCTCCATTCTTTTCCACCATCAAATCAATCCATTCCTTCATCAATCCCTTTCTTTTCTTCTCTATTTTCATCAAGAGGATGAACTAGCTAGATTTGGGGAGTTTCGGAACTTGTTCGTGTCCATTTGGAGGTCTCTTCGTGTCGGTGTCGTATCGGGAGGAGTTTCCTTAGATTCGATCAACCGGGAGGTATAATCTCTTCTCTATTTCATTCCTACATGCATTTAGGATTAATTTGAACCCATAGGAATGACCCTCATGGTTGTATCTCCATTGGTGTCTGTTTCGTGTCCATTTGGATGTCATAGGAGTGTCCTTTGTGTTGTGTTTTGTGTCCTAGTGGGAAAACCCCAATTTTGGACACACCATGTGGTTGACATTTGTGTGAATGATTATTCCTATTTTTAATTTCAGATTTTAGAATTTCTAGAATGTTGGTATCTTAATGTTTCATATTGTATCTTATATATATTTTTCATTTATGTGTATGTGTGTCTATATATATATATATATATATATATATATATATATATATATATATATATATATATATATATATATATATATATATATATATATATATATATATATTTGAGTGTTATATATATCATGGGTGTGTGGGTGTCTTTATATATATGCTAGAAATGTGTGTAGAGAGATTGATATAGAGAATGGGATATGAAGAGTGAGAGAGGGATTAGAGATTTGAGTGAGATATAGAGAGTGATATAGAGTGATAGAGAGAGTGAGGAAGTGAAGGTTTGAAGGGGGAAATTAAGCAGCAGCAGATAGCAGTATGTACTGCTGCATTATGCAGCAGTGAGAGCACTACTCGAGCAGTTTGGGACTGCAGCAGTCCCTACAGGGGACTACAATAGCTTACAGCAGCAGCATGAGCAGTAGGAACAGCAGCAGTAGCATCATAGGACAGTCCCTTAGCAGTCCATCCATATCATCCATTCTTCCATTCATTCAATAATTCATGTGTGCATCCATTCAATAATCCATTCACTAATGCATTCATTCTCTAATTCACTCATTCATTCACTCAACCCATTCCTCCATTCATTAAACCATTCAATGCATTCATACACACAAACACTCATTCACATATTCCATCCATTCATTCATGATACATTCATTCTTCCATCCATCCATTCCTCCATTCATTCAATCATTCACTTCATTCATTCATTTATCATCTATCCATCCTTTCATGCATTGAACCCCAATTTGCCCCACTCTTAGACCCTATTAATGCCCTATCTAACCCTTAGTCTTTTCCTTAGTTAGAGCCTAGTAGTGGGTTTTGAGAGGGGTAGTTAGGAGGGTTATTGTAGGTAATTGGTATTAGTGCTTGAGAGTGATTAGATAGGTTAGTGTCCTAACTAGGTTAATATCCTAGTGGACTAGTAGAGAGGGCTAACCTAGACACTAGGACAGTATGGAAGAGGGAACTAGGAAGGTTGGTAGAGAGTAGGGTGTGGTATCTCAAGATACCATAGCGTATCATGACGATACACTAAGGTAATGTTGAGATGACCAATATGACCATAAGATGGACTAGATGTCTAGGAAACCCAGATTTCTTGGTAGGTAAACCTTAGATAGGATAGTATCTAGCTCCCTAAGGAGCCTGGGCTAGTATTTTGAAGATTAGCGGGATTTTCTTTGTAATGGGGCAAGGTATCGAAAATACCATGTAAAGGGTAAATGTTAGGATATTGGGTAATATAAGGTATTCGATTTCTGATTGCTAGATGGGGTTAGAAATAGGTTGTGTTGGTAGGTAATGACTAGATAAGGATAGTTTAGGCTAGTCTTGACCCCCGTTGACCAAGAGTTGACTTTTTGATCGAAAGTCAACTTCAAGTCAACGCTTGACCTAGAATCGATCCGAAACCAAACCAGAGTTGACCAGTTGACTGAAAGTCAACAGTTGGTCAACATTGACCTAAGGTTGACCTAGAGTTGACCAGAGTTGACCAAGATTGACCAGTTGACCAAAAGTCAATTGTAAGTCAACCATTGACACAGATTGACCTAGTTTGACTTGGATTGACTTCCAGTAACCTAGTATGACCCAGTTTGACCTAGTTTAACCTAGTTTGACTTGGACTTGTATATCATGCCTTAAATTAGTTTCCCTTTCATTATAAAACCCTATTTGACTTATAGTATCTCATCTTTAGGTCTGTGATTACTCTGAGCGTCTGTTCACCTTATCAGCTCAGGACCACAGGCGAGTACATTCACTGATAGTTTTTATTGTCTTGATATCTGCTATATCCGATTCAGTTGTAGTGTTTTACTCGATTTTTAGTTACGATAGTTCACGGACTAGTATATGTTGGGTCATGACAAGAGATGTTGTTCCTAGATTTTCTTGGTATATTGGTACAAACTGTCTTGTTTCCTGTACTTGTATAGACACCAATTTCTAAGGGGACTTGCTACCATCTTATGGAATCACGTGTCATGATGTGTCATGTCCAGATCCATTATACTATTCGGAGATGGGTGAATTATTAGGGGTATGTGATCAAAGACTTCCTGTCACTATATTCTTGTGCTTGCGTCACCCTCACCTCACGTAGGGTCTAGCGAGATCTTATTCATGTGCTCGTTATCCAGGTTGGCCGACATGACCCTTTCTAGATTTTCTTGTGATTGTCGGGCCAAGTAGATAGCCTGTCCTGTAACATTTCCTAAGCCGATCACATAACGCTCTAATAATTCAAGGCACATTTTATATTTATTTTATCATATCTTATATCCTGCTCAGTTCTACATTCAGTACTTTTCTCGCCATGCTATGATATTCATTTACTCACATGTTCTACATGCCTTTATGCTATACCTTGATTGGAGGCTAAGTTCTGTTCGGGAGAAGGGTTACAATCCCGGTCCTTGTTTGGTTTAAGGGTTGTAACTCGGCTTCCGAATGGTTTCCAAGTCATCCTATATCTTTGTCTTATATTTTATTATACTCACTATAAAAAAAGTGTTTTTCTGGGACGCCAAAAATTTGTCTTAAAAAGGTCCAAATCAGTCCTAAATCGTAATTTGGGACGAATTTTAGGACGGAATGTAACAGTGCTATTAGGGTGGCGTGGCAAAAAGTTTTAGGACGGAAAATACCGTCCTAATTTGGTTTTAGGGTCAAAAAAAAACTATACGTACCAAAAGTGTTTAAATTATCATATGTTTATGACGGTTTACTAAACTGTCCCAAAATAAAAGAGTTTGTGACGAATAACATCCGTCCTAGAAAAATTTTCCAGCATCATAAAAGAATGTCATTTACATCTAGGACAATTACAAAACCGTCCCAAAAGTAATACTTATGGAATTATTGTTTACATTTTTCCAGCTATAAACATACAATTTAAATACACATATAACATAATTCATATGATCAGGGCCGTTGTCGAGCTTGTCCTCAGGCGTATCTCCATGAGTCGGAGCTCCCGTACGAAAAAAGTTTAACAACATCAAGCATTCTTTACTATTATTTACAAAATAGAAAAACATATTGCATTAAGTATTAGACAACAAAATCCATATATAACTATAATGTTCAATTGGTAAACAACAGAAAAGCTTAACATTCAGCATCCTTTTCCATCATTTACAAAATAAATCCAAAACATAATACATCACCCGCATTATCACTTACAAAGTGAACCCATCATCTCCACTATTACATACAAAATTATGAACCCAAAACATTAAGCACTACACCATGTTTTTGAATCATCTGTTAAACATTCACAAAATTAACCCAAAACAGTTTCCATCACAATAGTCGTCATCCATCTTTTAAGTAAATCTAGAATACTTTTGAAGGACCTGCAAATAAAATTAAGACATGCCAATATATTAGCAAGGACCTGCTAACTGTACAATAAAATATGTACCCAAATGGTCCCTTTATTATGCTTTAGTTAGATTCATTTTGCAATTGCACGACGGCTAGCATACTTTAAATATACACCAATAAAATAGCAAATCTGGGAAACAAAGCTAACAATGCTAACACGTATCATGACAAAAAAGACGATCTAATTTCTAGGCAAGCCAAAAAAAGCTAATAGGTATCATGACAAAAAAAATGACGAAAATACAATAAACCAATCTTATTTCACCTTAAGGCAATGTAGTTAGCTCTGAACTTTCATAATATGATTGTCATTTGGTACATGCTAAACACTCTCTTTTCGCCCATTAGAAACGTGCACGATCAATATGTCACAAAAATTGTAGTACTTAAAACACTAATGAAGACTGAAAATTACAAACAAACTTTTGCCTGAGCAACTCGATCAAGGTAAATCACAATTACAAACAAACTTTTACAATTCTTACCATGAACAATATCGTGAAGGGATCCCGTGGTTGCATGTTATCAAGTGATGAAGTTAAAAGGACTCTCTTCAAATTTCCTCAGTTATAAGTTAAAAGACTTCTTTATATGTGATTATGCATCAAGATGAATATATCAGGAAAAGAAGATAAAAGAGGCTTGTTAAAATAAAGTTGCTAAGGTGATATTCATTTGGTGAAGGTACAATATTTTGATCTCTCAACTAAACTTCGTTCAAAAAACGAATGCCCCACTAGAATATATACTGCACAAATCATCAGCATTCGCTAGCTCCAAAGAGAGCATTACTGATAATTTGCATCTAGTAAAGACAACATAAAACTACCTCTCTCACACATGTTATTTTACTAGCATACAAGCCAAGACAAACAGATGGATACATAAACAGCAGTTACTAAGGCATTGTAGGAAATTAAGCTTGAAGACTGTGAAGGATTATTAAGGTGCTAGATGTGTGAAAAGATAGAAGGTAAATCAGAAGTATTGCCTATGGTGGTTAGTACGCATGCATATGTTCATGATTGAGTAGGTGCCTAAAGGTGAATGCAAAGGTAACACAGAGAAAGAAGGGAAGTCTGCTTGAAGATTGAGGAAAGAAATTTATTCTTATTGATCATTTCGAAGACAACACTTTAGTTATGTCAAATTTTCATAAGAGATCCCAAACATGTGATAAAGTTATATACTTATTGAAGTAGCAAGTTAAGTCATACAAAATGTATAAAAGCACCCACATTAACAGGATGATTATAAATGAACAAAGGGAAATTTCATACAGGGGGAGACTATTACATTACCTCCAAGAGCAACATAATAAAGCAGTATAATAGCTTTTTCCACCACAGATTAATTACTCTTTGGAGTAGTCAAAAACTCTCAAATAACCTGAAGGGACAACAACAAATTTGAAAACCTTATATCATTTAGGGGTATATCAGGAAATAAGAATAAATCAACTTTACATGTTACATACGGCAGATACCATCTCTACCAACGGTGGCCAAATATGTTTCATATGTTGAGAATGAAATGTTGCTAACTGAACCTTGGCAAATATATATGCCATCTAGCTACAGGGTTACTCTGCAAATATTTCCAGAAATCTCAGGATTAAAAGATTTTATGACGACCTGGAAAATATAGATATATAAATCTCCATGTGCCAAAAATATATCAAGAGTTGCAATGATGAGATATCCATCAAATATTTAAATATCTGACTCAAGGTAATAAACAATACAGGCTTTCATAAGAAATAAAACAAAGGAACGTGAACATTCAAATTAATTTAATTGAGAATACAAGAGCTCTATGAAAATGGGGTTAGCTATGGAGCATGACTTGTAGTCAGGAAACACTAATAATGAAATGGCAAATGATAGGGCCTTTCGAAAAGAAACAGTAATCTTTACTTTGCTGGTGTCAAATTCCTGTCCAATAAAACAATAGCACTGAGAGTCATGCCATGAACCTTGAACTCCTGTAGGCGGGTTGATAGACTTACCATGCTGGTTATGCAAACCAAGCTCATACAACCAAGCAGCAATAGGCCATTTTCTGTCTGACTAGGAAAGTATCTAGACCAACATTACCATAGGGAACCACACACATCTTCAATGCAAAACATAACCCAAAAGGGTCAAACAGAATCACATCCTTATACAAGCCAAATTAACCTAATGGTGAAGATAAAAGATTTGTCTTCCTCACAATAAAATCAAATATTGCTGGACCCACAATAAAATAAATGAATATCCCACTTAAGGTTAATGTAAGTATCAGATATTGCTTCATATGCGATTGATTTTTCATAAATTGAATTATATATTAGCTAGATATGAAATTATAGGACATCCATATCAGACACCTTAGAAAATGAAAAGAGGAGATATAAGTGCAAGACCAGTAATTGTTCCTTACAAGAATCTTTCTCCACTAATATGCCAAAAATTCGCTCCTCATGATGTTAGTCCCATGAAGCATGAATTGATGTCCAAGTTTCCAATGCTCATCTATCATGTAATGATCTAGACAAATTTTAAATATTGAATCTTCTTTAATCTCCATAAGAAAATAATAAACTCATGATTGCAAAAACAACACCTGAATTTCTTGTGAGGTAAATTAAAAACACAACCAGAACTGAATTTTCTAACCTTATTTAGACTCCTCAAACTAATTTTTCATTCATATCCTTGTTGGTGGAAAGGTAAAACCCATTAACTTTTCTTGATTGAATCTGATGTCATGGATATTATGAGGAGAAATGACACTTAGAAGTTTGATGGAAAAGAAACGCTTGTAATAGGAATTTATTGTAGTGAAATAGGAATTTATTTTCTAACCTTATTTAGATTCCTAAAGATGCTTACTCGGAATCAGAAATAAGATTCAGAACATGGTAGTAACCAACTACAAAATATATCATCATTATCATCATCATCATCCAAGCCTTCTCTCATAAGAATGGGGTGGGGTCGGCTCTAAAGCATAAAAAAGCTTCATAAAAGAATTGACAAAGTTTTTATGACTAGTCGTAGACATGTTGTCAACACTCACGTTGGTGTCAATTTTTAGCCATGGTAGCTATGAGCAAGAGAGGGCTATGGCATAAAACCTAGATGGTTAATTGGTAGGAATATAGACCTACCTCTTGGTTATGCCGTTTAAGCTCATGAAACCAACAAGCACCCTCTGAGTTCCCCAAGATTATAAAGAGTCTAGAAAAAAAAGATACGATGATATAATTTGCTATAAGAGCTTGCATTCATCTCTATGACACATTAAGTCAAAAGTGAAAATTAATGGCATTCACAAACTACAAAAAATCTAGCCGAAGGAATATACATATATGCTTAGTGTGCAACTATACAACGTTTAGTTGCATAGAAATCTATATTACGTTATGAATTTCCAAAAAAAATTAAATAATCACAGAAGGCTAGCTAGGAACCTTCCATGTGTTTACTTCATGTTAAAAATGTTAAAGCACTATTAAGAGCTTAGTAGAATAATACAAACATGTTAATTTTGGTTTCAAGATACCAAAAGTTTAAGTACATAGGGTAGGTACCTTGCTTGACCGAGCATGTGAGACAGCAAACTGAGTCTGATCCTTGATCACAGGAAAAGAACAGTCAGTAGTCCCATCCTTGTTCTGGAGAAAGAAGTAATTTTGCATGGAACACTTAATAGCAATCATGGTAAGATGGTATAGATAAAAAGTTGCTTAAGCCATAAGGACCCACTTTTTCATATACATATACATTTTCATCTGTTTGCCATTGATTGTAAAAGTACAGAACAATTATATAGGAGGACTGGACTTAGACTCACAATACAAACTCGCTCGTACAAAGAAAGCCTAGGGACGAAAATCTAGGTACAGCAATCTAAGTACGATTGTTTATTTTTGATTCTGGAGGGTGACGGTAGAGGCTCGGGAAAGTGACGGCCGCTCTGCCTTACTCCTTGGACGATCAGACGTAGCCTTGGCTCCGATGAAGAACTGCTCTCAAGATGGGAAGACTCTTCTGTGCGCGCCTTTGTCTCTCTGTGTGTCCAGCCGGGTGGAGAAGATCTCTCTTGCAAGGGAATGGCACATTGCTATATATTTTTTTGTTTCTCTGGATCCGATCTCTCCTCCTCTCTTTTTTCTCTCCTGAATTCTCCAGCTGTTTACAAGGGAATGGCACCTTGCTATTTATAGAAGTGGGGGTGTGATCATTAGGGTTTGCAATGATCACCCTAAAAAAGTCGGCAGTTTGGGGACTTAATTGCCATTTTTCTTGATCCTATTTTATGGGCAATTAATCTGGACCACTAATCTTGATTACAACGAATCTGGACAATTAATGCTGATTGTGTAAAATCTGTATGGGCAATCAATGTTAATTTTCATGAATCTTGGGAAGCTCGGATCTCCTGTCACGTGTTTCATCCATGTGATTTCCATAAATCTATTTTGATTCGGGTAATTATGATGATTGTACTAAATCAGGTTGTTGGGATTTGTTGATAACTCTTGATTGATTTAGTGCCACGTGGGAAACTGATCTTCTGCCACGTGTCATAACCGCAAGCCACAGCCGCATGAGGGTAGCTTCTTAGGTTTTGAACCGCATGAAGGTGATAGCCGTATAGGTATAGCCTCCGAAATCTGAGCCGCATGGGGGTGGTCTCCAATTGAGCCGCATAGGACTTGCCACGCGTCAAGGCTGCATGGGTGTGAGCCGCATGGAGATGATCCTCATGATCCGAGTCGTATGAGAACAACGGTCGCATAGGGTGACTGTTCATAATTTGAGCCGCATGACAAGGGTCTTCCCGCTCCGAGCCGCATGCGAGCATCAGCCTCATGGGGTTGTGGCAACCGCATAGCGGGCTTGTAGTTGGTAGATCGTGCCAGCTGCAGAGGAGATTTTCTCCGTTTCCCGAGAAATATGCCGTCTTTTCTCGAGAAATACGCCGTCATATCGAAGTTCATCATTTCAGCTTTAGTGTCAGAGTTATTACTTTATGTCAGAGCATTTAATGGGAGCAGTCACTTTATGACCAGCTGTAAAGCTGCATAGGGTCACGTGATTCTTGCCTGAGCCGCATGAGGCTATTTGAAGAGTTTCTGAGCCGCATGAGGCTCTGATAGATTCCTGAGCCGCATGAGGCTCCTTCTATTTTTGAGCCGCATGGGCTTCTTCTGTTTTGAGCCGCATGGGCTTCTTCTGTTTTGAGCCGCATGGGCTTCTTCTGTTCTTTTCCATGCTTCTACACCATCAGCATGTGCAATAACAAAAGCCCCATCACAATCTGGTGCTTAGTCATAACCATGACAGCCACTTAAGGAAGCGTGTCGCCCATCCGCATGGACATTGTCACAAAATAAAACACAACTAGCAGCTATATAGTTGGAATATCCTACCAAATATTTCGTGTTAAGAACTGGAAATCTGAAATGTAAGGGAGTAAGAAAGAAGCAATGACAATCGCTATGGTTCATTCGTTGGACATTTGCAACAAGAAAATTACCTCCATAAAGTCATTTTCAAAAAATGAGGGCCTTCCTTGCTTACGATAGGCTCGTGAACCCATTCTTAGTAAGCTTCCCCGAGATGACCAACCCGAAGGGTTTCAAACAACCATGCTTACATATTAAGATGGAAGATAGACTTAACAACATGAAGATGCTTACTCTGCCAAAAATAGCCTTCATCTACGAAGATTCGATTAGGTGGCTAATAGATAGTGATTTTGTGCCAGAAATACATTAACCACTTGAGTCAATGCTCCACAATAGTAGGGCTTAACTAAAAGCAAAATAGGAGAATATTGCTTGGGAATGATTCCCTATAAGTTTATCCATTTTCTTTGTCCTAAAGTAATACACACAATTATTTGATTTGAAATTAAGAAAAGCTAATGATGTTAGATTATTCCTTAACTTTTGTCATTAATTGTGCCAATTAAAATAAACTTTTCCTCTCCTGGTCTTTGGAGGGAGCTGGCAACGATTGAACTTTGAAGCAATCTGGTATACTACAAACCATCTTCTTCAAGTCAACATGCACACACAAGTAGTTTAACACCTAAAGAGATGTTACTTCCACATCTTAATATGAACCACCTATTTTATATGGAAGAAAAACAAAGCTCAAGTGGGAGAGAAATTCTGGAAAAAAATTCTCCCTAAGATTAGGCATAAGTGTTTGTATTAAACTACAGAGGCATTTCGACAAACACTAGCAATATAAAACAAATTTGGCTAATAAATAAAACACAATAGAAATTAACCTTTTGTTACCATGGAGAGGAAGTGGCAGAAGCGGAGGAGGAAGCTCCGAAAGTGCTACCAAAGGTGGGGGTGAAAGTGGCAAAAGCGGAGGAGGAAGCTCCTAACGCACTGCCGAAGGTGGGCGTGGAAGCGGCAGGAGCGGAGGATCCGAAGCCGCCGTCGAAGAAGGAAGGATTGGAACCGAAGCCAAAGCTATGGGTCGGAGCGACAAAGGGGAAGGAAATGACAGCACCGATGCTAGGGTTTGCGGATGAGAAGGAGAAGCTAGGGTTTGCGGAAGCACCAAATAGAGGGAAAATGGAGGAGTGTAATGCTCGTAGCTCGTATTACGTTTTTTTGGAATACGTGTACATATTTTGTCTCATATTGTATGTCTCCTTGCTTGGTTATGGTTCATCTTGGTTCGGTTCGGCTTGATTTGGTTAGGATTGGTTCGATTTTGGTTGAGAACCAACCCACCTACCTATCACCACCATTATCATTTATTAACCCCCACTCTTTTCTCTCTCCTTATTTATTTTTCTTCCTCCCCACCATTACTTCTCCATCAACCTAAGAGAGAGGAAGGTGTAGGCAAGTACATCTTGCTTCATGGAGGAACCCCATTTTTATTGTTCTACTGTCTTTCTCATGTGTTTCTAACCCACTTTAGTACTTAGCACTTTTCATTTTTGTGGTTAATTACTTGTAGATCTAGTTTTATGGTATTTTCGGTTTTCATAAATTTTGATCTATCAAACTTGTATATTTCTGCTAGTTGATGGTTCCATGTTGTAGAGAATTTTATTCTGCCCCATTTTGACCTATGGAAGTTCGGATTTGGACTCTGGATGATGGAATTTTGGAGCTTGGAAGCATGGCTTCATGGTGTTCTTCTTCTCGGAAATTGGAAAGAAGAACAGTACTTGATCGCATGACTATTTCATACGGCAAGTGTTTTTTCCAGCCGCATGACCATTTAATTGAATATTTAATTGAGTTGGCCGCATATGCACTGTCGCGTGGCCTTTGCAATTAATTGCTTGCATGCTTATTTCACTGAGCCGCATATGCTTTTTCCCCCTCCATTTAATCTACTGATCCGCATATGCCTTCCCCCCCATTACAGTGCTCAGTCGCATATAGGCTTGGCATTTGCATGCACTAGCAAATAGTGCTTAGCCGCATATGGCCTTAGCCATTCTTGGCCGCATGGTCTTGCAAGCATTAATTGCTTGCATGCATGCATTAAATATTTGCTTGCATTAAATAATTGCCATTAGCATTAAATAATTACTTGGCCTTAGCATTAGTTGCATTTTGCATGCTTTAAGCAAGCAGTAGCTTACATGCTTAATGCAAGCAGTAGCCGCATGGGTATTAATATAAGTGAGCCGCATAAGAGAATTCTTGGCCGCATAAGAGAATTCTTGCCCGCATATGGCCAAGGGAATTCATGGCCTTTTTAATTAATTAATGCCTTAGCATTTAGTTGCCTCGGCCATTTAATTCTTTACTTGGCCGCATGCATACAACCATTGTATTGCAATTAATTGCTTGGCCATTCCATTTATTGTTTGCTGGCCGAAAGATAAAGCTTGGCTAGCAAGTGCTGGCATGGAACATTACACTTGGCCGCATATGTATTAATATTTAATGGCCTTGCAAGCAGGTGCTTGCATTTAGCTTGCATGCTTTGCATGCATTTACTTCCATGCATATATTTAATGCATTTAGCTTTGCATTTAGCCTTGCATGCTTTGCATGCTAATATTCTAAGGCCGCATGGCCTGTGCATGGTTGCTTGCATGATAATATTGTGGCCGCATGCATGGCCTTTTCTCTTTTTTTTGTGCACGCCCCTGCATGAAAATTGCATGCTTGCCAATAGCTTTTGCTGGCCAACTCAATGGTTAGCCGCATAGAATTTATGGTTAGCCGCATGGAATTCATGGTTGGCCGCATAGGCCAATGCCAAGTATATTTTAATGCCATGGCCTTAGCATTCACGTGCATGGCCTTAGCATTCACTTGTTTATATATATATTAATTAGCTTTGTATGCAAGCACTTGCATGCTAATATTATTGCTGGCCGCATATGCATATTTGTGCTTGGCCGCATATGGTCATTATGCTTGAGCCGCATATGGCCATTGGCCTTTCTTGGCCGCATGGCCCCTTATTAATTGCATGCATTGGCAAGCAAATGCTTGTATGCATGGCCGCATGGAAACAATATTTTGGCCGCATGAACTTTTACTGAGCCGCATGAATCCACCACAGCACTTGCCCCAGCTAATATTTAATTACTAATTGTATGCTTGGGACATACTAATTGTTCCCTGACACGATGGTGATCCGTTGTGGTGCACTTTTGATAAATGACATGACTTGATAGTGGCCCGACATGGCGCACTCCTGACAGTGAACTTGACATGATATACTTGACATGATAAACTTGACATGATAAACATGACTTGATAGTAGCCCGGCGTGGCACACTCCTGACAGTGAATCCTGACATGATAATCCCGAAGGCTGTTGCGATGGCTAGCTTGACATGACAAGATTGAATAAACTGGACACCGTGGACGATTGTGCTTGTACAAATGAACCAGTCTTGTCTTGCATCATGTCTAGGACAGGGATCCCTGAGTACCACGGCCAGGGGTACCTGCTGTAAATTGACTAAGGCTAATAACTAGAATAATCCAATAGTCATGAAGAGATCTCCCAGCTACAGGCAATCCCGTTACCTGGGCGTACTTGTGGATTTGTAGCCTGCCGACGAGTAGGGCACATTTCCAGCACACTGTCATGTGTTGCACCCTTATTGTACTAATATTCGACCTGGATAACCTGGACGGTCTGCAGGTGTCACGCCCTAGAACCAGAATACTGGAGAGTGGGGGCAGACATAGCCAGCTACGCAATCCCAAAGTACGTTAATACTCTGAAATCACGTATAAGCTGTCAAGACATGGGGGTTACTTTACAAGCCATCAGTCAATCCTATGGTTTAACAATCCTAGGTATCTCAATCACAGGCAATTATACAAGAGCAAGGAGTACGATCATCATACATACAATAGTAAGGCGTCCCGAACCATATATACATGACTGATCATGAAGCCAGTACCACAGAACTGAGGACTAGCTAGAGTATTAGTCGTACATGTTAAGGACTAGCTATAGTCTAGAATACACATATCCTGTTTATGCCCGTAGGCTACAATATCAAGGAAAATACGAAAACACGAGCTAAACACGTGCTCGGGGCTAAACGTTACAAGAGGAGAATTTACATATCAGTAGAAGAATGAAAAAGAAACCCACTGAGGCACTCTGGTGCTCCGGCTGGTCACCGTCGAGTAGATGGTGTGGTAGATCCTTCGGGCTCTTCTACTAGAACCTGGCCATGCAAAACCAGTGGGGTCAGACCCCAAATAGCAAGTACCACAAAGGAGGCCGAACTATGAACTTAAAACCAGCAATCATAGGCAAACAACAGGGAAAGAAAGTAATAAGTAAAGGAGGATCGAGATTCGTGCAATACCAATGCACTTATCTCGAACATAGGAAGACAGTAAGTAAATCATCATTTGACATAAAGTAAACTGGAGAACATGTTAAATAAATAGAGCTAGGCAATATACGAAGAGAGGACGAAGGTACTGTTCCGGAAGCCAGGTTACAACCCTTAAACCAAACAAGGACCGAAATTGTAACCCTTCGCTTGAACAGAACTTGGTCCCTGATCATTTATTGCTAGAGGTGACAATCATTAAGTGACAGTGAGAGAGTGACAATACAGAGTACAATACATTAGAGTGACAATCATTGTAATCATTATCCTGGAACAATTAGGAACTGGATCTAGACAAGACTTAGACTGGAAAGGTGATATACGATGAGATAGCCATGGGACTTTTCAGATAACCAGGTTACAACCCGTAAACCAAACAAGGACCGGGGTTGTAACCCTTCGTCTGAACAGAACTTGGTTTCTTCCACCATTTATCGACAAGATAAAATAAGAAATCAGGACATGTAACAATCATGTACAAGATCAAGACAAGACTAGACAGACTGAACTCCATCCAACATTCACGGCCAATCATTGCCTACGGCTTTCTACATTAACTAGCTAGGGTTATCACAAGCCTAGTTACTAACAAGATGCAGCGAGAATCTTCCACAGCCACAAGCCCTGCAGTCCATCCAGGTTACCCAGGTCGAAATTAGGGGTTGAATTCAGGTGGGTACACCGTCCAGGAAACGCATGTACCCTTAGGTAGCTTGAAGGGTGCAACACATGACAGTGTGCTAGAAATGTGCCCTACTCGACGGCAGGCTACAGATCCCAAGCACGCCCAGGTAACGGGATTGCCTGTAGCTGGGAGATCTCTTCATGACTACTGTATTAATCTAGTTATTAGCCTTAGTCCATTTCAGTAGGTACTCCTGACCGTGGTACTCAGGAGTCCCTTCCTAGACATGATGCAAGACAGGACTGGATTATTTGTACAAGCACAATCGTCCACGGTGTCCAGGATTCATTGTACAGGTCATGCCATGTCAGGTAGCCGTCGCAACAGCTGTTCGAGATAATCATGTCAGGTTTATCATATCAAGTGTACTAGTCAGGAGTGCGCCACGACGGGCCACTATTAGGTCATGTCAGGTTACTGGTCAAGAGTGCACCACTACGAGTCACTGTCGTGTCATGTATAGCAGGTCAAGTTATCAGGTCAAGTTATCATGTCAGGAGTGCACCACGGCGGGCCACTATCATGTCATGTCACTTATTTCTGGTTACTGGTTAAGAGTGTACCGTGACAGGTCACTACCATGGTTATCAATTCGTGTTCATGCAGCATATCAGTATACAACTAACATGTTAACAGAAAAGAGACATATCCTGAGTGCACCCAAATGGGCCACCGATGAAGAAGAAAGCATGGCATTGAGCAAAAAGTACAATATTACTCAGTCCTACTAAGAAATTTATTTATTAAAGAAATACCAAGCTATTAAGTGGGGTCGTCGCCATTTAGGCCAAGATAGAAAACATGCAATATACTCATAAGCTCCATATTAAGAAAATAAGAAACTTGTATAAAATAATTAAATAACATATTCTTGAAGCCAAGAAAAAGATCTACAACTTTCATGTTGGGAGCTAGAAGAAATTCTGGCCAGAAAACAGTCAAAAAGAGCATCAAACTATCAAAATCAGCCAAAATCAGCCTTATGCGGCTCAAAAGTGCTCATGCGGCCAGAAAAAGCTCATGCGGCCAGAAAATACTCATACGGACAGAAAAGCTTATGCGGCCAGAAAATACTCATGCGGGCAGAAAAGCTTATGCGGCCAGAAAAGCTTATGCGGCCAGAAAATACTCATGCGGACAGAAAAGCGCTTATGCGGCCAGAAAATACTCATGCGGACAGAAAAGCTTATGCGGCCAGAAAAGCTTATGCGGCCAGAAAATACTCATACGGACAGAAAAGCTTATACGGCCAGAAAATACTCATGCGGGCAGAAAAGCTTATGCGGCCAGAAAAATACTCATGCGGGCAGAAAAGCTTATGCGGCCAGAAAAGCTTATGCGGCCAGAAATGCTTATGCGGCCAGAAAAGCTTATGCGGCCAGAAAATACTCATGCGGACAGAAAAGCTTATGCGGCCAGAAAATACTCATGCGGACAGAAAAGCTTATGCGGCCAGACACTATTCATCGTCCCTGCCAGAATCAACACAGAATAACATAGAAGTTTGACCAAAAATGTTTTGGCCATAACTTCCTCAAAATAAGTCGAAATCTAACTTTTCAAAAGCCAAAATTGGGTAGAATTGAATTCTCTATAACATGGAACAATTAGTTTTCGAAAACAAGTAAGTTTGGTAGATCAAAACCCAAGAAAACCGAAAATGATATAAACTTAGATCTACAAGAATCCACCCGGTAAAATCGAAAACTCCAAGTTCTAAACATGCTTAGAATCATGCAAGGAAGAAGATGGAACAAACAAAAATAAATTTGCTCGAGGTTCGGCAAGGTGTACTTGCCTTGGGCTGGAGGAAGAAGATGAAGATGGAAATGAAAATGATAATAATGGAGGAGAGAGAGTGGTAGGTGGCTTATATAACAAGCCCAAGCAATCTCCACCATTCATTCCTCTCCACTCAATCTAAACCATACACCTCATCTCATAAAGAACCAAACTAAACCAAACCAAGTCAAAGTAGAACCGAACCAAATAAAACCAAATCCAAGTTAAACCAAGTCATGAAATCCTATACTTAGAAAATTTTAAAATATCACGTAAATCGATAAATACGAAATACGGCTCAAATAAATACGTATCCGTATAAAATACCGATACAGTGAGACGGGTCTCACAACTCTCCACACCTTAGAAAAATTCCGTCCTCGGAATTTCCTGAGGCTAGTCGAGTAAGATAACAAAACAAAAGCTCCAGAAAACTCAACAATCTCAATAAATCAAGCACGGCATATAAGTAAAGTAAAATAATCAGTAATGTAAATAAACGCGTAAGCAGTAAATAAATGCACAAGAACAAATACAATCATGATCAAGAAGGGCTGGAGGCATATGGATCAATATGTCTCCTGGGACAGTTGTGTAGAAACCAACGTACTTGCTGGCCAAAGCTGACTCCCAAAAATAGATAAAAGTCAAGCCTCAAGGTAAGTCGGTACCAATAACTTAGTTCAAGACATGACTCTACCCAGGACATGTCATCGTAGTTGAAACAGATGCTTGAACTTTATCACCTGTCTCAAGATACGAAGACAGAAGCGACTGGCTGATCGGGATGGACTTACATCTCTGCCTGCATGCTGAGACTGATCCTCCATAACTGGCCTGGCTGAAGAATGCTGAGCTGCCCTCGGCAAAACACGAACAAGATAATCAGAAGGATCAAGAATAGTGCCTTTGAAAGTTGAAGGACACAAGATCAAATCATGGGAACAGGAATGACCAACGATCAAAACAGATATCAAGTCAAGTATCAGAGATAGAGAATAATCCGAAGGAGATCAATAAGGATAATCGTGATTGAGATATCTAAACCTGGTAACCCCCACAAATCTGAAAATCGAGACCTGCGTGGGCATACCACTAAAATCATGTCACGCCCCAGAACCAGAATACCGGAGAGTGGGGGCAGACATAGCCAGCTACGCAATCCTAAAGTACGTTAATACTCTGAAATCACGTATAAGCTGTCATGACATGGGGGTTACTTTACAAGCCATCAGTCAATCCTATGGTTTAACAATCCTAGGTATCTCAATCACAGGCAATTATACAAGAGCAAGGAGTACGATCATCATACATACAATAGTAAGGCGTCCCGAACCATATATACATGACTGATCATGAAGCCAGTACCACAGAACTGAGGACTAGCTAGAGTATTAGTCGTACATGATAAGGACTAGCTATAGTCTAGAATACACATATCCTGTTTATGCCCGTAGGCTACAATATCAAGGAAAATACCAAAACACGAGCTAAACACGTGCTCGGGGCTAAACGTTACAAGAGAAGACTTTACATATCAGTGGGAGAATGAAAAAGAAACCCACTAAGGCACTCTGGTGCTCCGGCTGGTCACCGTCGAGTAGATGGTGTGGTAGATCCTTCGGGCTCTTCTATTAGAACCTGGCCATGCAAAACCAGTGGGGTCAGACCCCAAATAGCAAGTACCACAAAGGAGGCCGAACTATGAACTTAAAACCAGAAATCATAGGCAAACAACAGGGAAAGAAAGTAATAAGTAAAGAAGGATCGAGATTCGTGCAGTACCAATGCACTTATCTCGGACATAGGAAGACAGTAAGTAAATCATCATTTGACATAAAGTAAACTGGAGAACATGTTAAATAAATAGAGCTAGGCAATATACGAAGATAGGACGAAGGTACTGTTCCGGAAGCCAGGTTACAACCCTTAAACCAAACAAGGACCGGAATTGTAACCCTTCGCTTGAACAGAACTTGGTCCCTGATCATTAATTGCTAGAGGTGACAATCATTAAGTGACAGTGAGAGAGTGACAATACAGAGTACAGTACATTAGAGTGACAATCATTGTAATCATTATCCTGGAACAATTAGGAACTGGATCTAGACAAGACTTAGACTGGAAAGGTGATATACGATGAGATAGCCATAGGACTTTTCAGATAACCAGGTTACAACCCGTAAACCAAACAAGGACCGGGGTTGTAACCCTTCGTCTGAACAGAACTTGGTTTCTCCCACCATTTATCGGCAAGATAAAATAAGAAATCAGGACATGTAACAATCATGTACAAGATCAAGACAAGACTAGACAGACTGAACTCCATCCAACATTCACGGCCAATCATTGCCTACGGCTTTCTACATTAACTAGCTAGGGTTATCACAAGCCTAGTTATTAACAAGATACAGCGAGAATCTTTCACAGCCACAAGCCCTGCAGTCCATCCAGGTTACCCAGGTCGAAATTAGGGGTTGAATTCAGGTGGGTACACCGTCCAGGAAACGCATGTACCCTTAGGTAGCTTGAAGGGTGCAACACATGACAGTGTGCTGGAAATGTGTCCAACTCGACGGTAGGCTACAGATCCCAAGCGCGCCCAGGTAACGGGATTGCCTGTAGCTAGAAGATCTCTTCATGACTACTGTATTAATCTAGTTATTAGCCTTAGTCCATTTCAGTAGGTACTCCTGACCGTGGTACTCAGGAGTCCCTTCCTAGACATGATGCAAGACAGGACTGGATTATTTGTACAAGCACAATCGCCTACGGTGTCCAGGATTCATTGTACAGGTCATGCCATGTCAGGTAGCCGTCGCAACAGCTGTTCGAGATAATCATGTCAGGTTTATCATATCAAGTGTACTAGTCAGGAGTGCGCCACGACGGGCCACTATCAGGTCATGTCAGGTTACTGGTCAAGAGTGCACCACTACGGGTCACTGTCGTGTCATGTATAGCAGGTCAAGTTATCAGGTCAAGTTATCATGTCAGGAGTGCACCACGGCGGGCCACTATCATGTCATATCACTTATTTCTGGTTACTGGTTAAGAGTGTACCGTGACAGGTCACTACCATAGTTATCAATTCGTGTTCATGCAGCATATCAGTATACAACTAACATGTTAACAGAAAAGAGACATATCCTGTGTGCACCCAAACGGGCCACCGATGAAGAAGAAAGCATGGCATTGAGCAGAAAGTACAATATTACTCAGTCCTACTAAGAAATTCATTTATTAAAGAAATACCAAGCTATTAAGTGGGGTCGTCGCCATTTAGGCCAAGATAGAAAATATGCAATATACTCATAAGCTCCATATTAAGAAAATGAGAAACTTGCATAAAATAATTAAATAACATATTCTTGAAGCCAAGGAAAAGATCTACAACTTTCATGTTGGGAGCTAGAAGAAATTCTGGCCAGAAAACAGTCAAAAAGAGCATCAAACTATCAAAATCAGCCAAAATCAGCCTTATGCGGCTCAAAAGTGCTCATGCGGCCAGAAAAAGCTCATGCGGCCAGAATAGCTTATGCGGCCAGAAAAGCTTATGCGGCCAGAAAATACTCATACGGACAGAAAAGCTTATGCGGCCAGAAAAATACTCATGCGGGCAGAAAAGCTTATGCGGCCAGAAAATACTCATGCGGGCAGAAAAGCTTATGCGGCCAGAAAAGCTTATGCGGCCAGAAAATACTCATGCGGACAGAAAAGCTTATGCGGCCAGAAAATACTCATGCGGGCAGAAAAGATTATGCGGCCAGAAAAGCTTATGCGGCCAGAAAATACTCATGCGGACAGAAAAGCTTATGCGGCCAGAAAATACTCATGCGGGCAGAAAAGCTTATGCGGCCAGAAAAATACTCATGCGGGCAGAAAAGCTTATGCGGCCAGAAAAGCTTATGCGGCCAGAAATGCTTATGCGGCCAGAAAAGCTTATGCGGCCAGAAAATACTCATGCGGGCAGAAAAGCTTATGCGGCCAGAAAATACTCATGCGGACAGAAAAGCTTATGCGGCCAGACACTATTCACCGTCCCTGCCAGAATCAACACAGAATAACATAGAAGTTTGACCAAAAATATTTTGGCCATAACTTTCTCAAAATAAGTCGAAATCTAACTTTTCAAAAGTCAAAATTGGGTAGAATTGAATTCTCTATAACATGGAACAATTAGTTTTCGAAAACAAGTAAGTTTGGTAGATCAAAACCCAAGAAAACCGAAAATGATATAAACTTAGATCTACAAGAATCCATCCGGTAAAATCGAAAACTCCAAGTTCTAAACATGCTTAGAATCATGCAAGGAAGAAGATGGAACAAACAAAAATAAATTTGCTCAAGGTTCGGCAAGGTGTACTTGCCTTAGGCTGGAGGAAGAAAATGAAGATGGAAATGAAAATGATAATAATGGAGGAGAGAGAGTGGTAGGTGGCTTATATAACAAGCCCAAGCAATCTCCACCATTCATTTCTCTCCACTCAATCTAAACCATACACCTCATCTCATAAAGAACCAAACTAAACCAAACCAAGTCAAAGTAGAACCGAACCAAATAAAATTAAATCCAAGTTAAACCAAGTCATGAAATCCTATACTTAGAAAATTTTAAAATATCACGTAAATCGATAAATACGAAATACGGCTCAAATAAATACGTATCCGTATAAAATACCGATACAGTGAGACGGATCTCACAGCAGGGCTTGTGGCTGTGGAAGAATCTCACTGCATCTTGCTAGTAACTAGGCCTGTGATAACCCTAGTTAGTTAAAGTATCAAGCCGTACTTATTGCTTGGTCGTGAAATATTGGATGGAGTTTAATCAGTCTAGTCTTGTCTTGATCCTGTACAAGATTGTCACATGTCCTGATTTCTTATATTATCTTGTCGATAAATGGTGGGAGAAACCAAGTTCTGTTCAGACGAAGGGTTATAACCCCGGTCCTTGTTTGGTTTACGGGTTGTAACCTGGTTATCTGAATAGTCCCATGGTTATCTCATCGTATATCACCTGTCATGCTTTTTCTTAATTACTGTCTTTTATTATGTAATTATATTCTTGTGCTAATTGCTGATTTTAGTTCCTAAGTGAAGCCTCCTTTGTGGTACTTGCTCTTTCTGGGATCTGACCCAGCTGGTTTTGTATGGCCAGATATCGGAGCAACAATAGAGGATCTACCGACTTCCCAGCCAGATGGTGACCCACTAGACGGAATCCTGACAACGAGTGGGTTTATTTTGGCTCTTCTACTCTATTGTAAAAATATTCTTTTGAGGTGTTTAGCCGCCGAGCAAGTGTTAGCTCATGTACATTTTACTTACTGTCTGTCTACGGGCTGTAGCATGATTGACAGATCCTAGGGTTGATCATGTATGACTAAACTCTTGCTAGTCCTCACATTTTGTAACGACTAGCTTCATGATCAGCTGAATATGTAATATTGGGGATGCCTTACTATTATATATTTTGTGATCTTACATCTTGTAACATTTACTTACTTGCTTGTGATTGAGACACTAGGCTTGTTATTGACCATAAGAGACTGATGGATTGTAGATAAACCCTCATATATCGTGACAGCCGTGACCGTATAATGAGGTGGATTCTATTTCATTATACGTAGCTGGCTATGTATGCTCCCGCTCTCTAGTATTCTGGTTCTGGGGCGTTACAAGGAGCTAGGGTTTGAGAAAGGTGTTCCAAAGGAGAGAGTAGCAAAGATTGGAGAGAAAGAGTAGCAACCATTCTTTTTTTGATCGAAAAGAGACAACAGCAGCTAGTAGCAAAGGTCCTAATGGTTTTGATCTAATAAAGTCTGAATGTTTTTGTGATTAACGGTCTAGATTTAGGTCATCCAATTAAACAGTCAGGATAGGGACGTGTGGAGGAAAAAGTTCCCCCCTAAAAATTTGGCAATTAGCTGCCAAATACTTGGCATTTCCGTCGAACTATTTAGGATGGTAATATGAATTATTTAGGATAGAAAGTTTTATTAGTCCCAAATAGAGATCTATTTTTATAATTTGTCCCAAAAAATACCACTTTTTTGTTACAAAAAATATAGTCGTCCCTAGAACTATATTTTTAGGACATTTTAGACTAGTGTTCCAAATAGTGTCGTCCCAAAAAGATACTTTTTTTCTAGTGACTGTCTCTTATAGAATTTGTCAATTCATATGGAACTGCTGTTAGTGTTTGTACTTGCTCATTTTTTTGGCAGGATACCATTGATATATTACAGATGATTCTGAGGCAGACTGCTCGACCTATTATGGGGTTGAGATAGATAGAGTAGTCCAGGAGCGTGGCCTGATAGTAGAGCCACTAGACTTTGCACACCCAGAGTAGTGTAGCTTAGTTAGGTTTGCCTGGACTGCGATCCAGCTAGTACTTTCAGACTGTAGTATTCTATATTATATTTTGTGACCCTTTGATGTTGTGTATATCTCTGGGCTTGTGTTGGATCTTGAACTTATTTCTTATTTTCATCTATTATATTTTCTTTCCATGCTATCTACCTTAGTTTCATCTTGTGATTGAGTTATGTCATATTATATTCCTCCGTACGGAGATGACAGGTACCTTTATACTGTTTAGTCGTAGTATTTACATACGTTATATACAGCGTTCTACCGCCGATTCTACGGCGTAGACTGGACGTACCTGTCACGACCCGTACCCTAGAGTTAGGGCACGAGAACGTAACAACGCCCAGCCTACGCCGCAGTATCGGCGATAGAACGCTGTCCTAGGTCTCAATGCATCTAACAGTATAAGACTAAACAGTTTATACTCTCCGAATGGGGGTGACATAGCATAATGTAAACTCAATCACATCTAAGGTAGAGCATAAAGGAAGATAGATAAAACATGAAATCGAAAAGAGATACAACAGATGGAAGTCTAAGTGTCTAAGATACAAACTCAGAATACATCTCAAAACCCAAATACTGTAATCCATAAATACAACTCAAGATGACTGAAAATAAACTATAAGCAAAAACCCTAGCTATCTATGCAACCTCTACTGTCTCCTCTAGGCTAGCAAGCAACCTCCAGGCTATCTGTAAAATTTATCAACAGGTCCAGTCAGGACTGGAGCGAGCACAAAACATCTCACGCAGTTCATAACGAGTTAGGAAATATAAAGCATGCAATAGAGTAAAGTACATGAAACGCTGAAAGAAGAAGATATATGAAAAATAGTAGAGGTTTGATAACAGGAAATACCTAAATACGATAAATAAGACTGTAAGGAACATGTGATTTTAGAGCACAATATGGTTATGTAAACGGGTTAGGTTATACAATAAAATGGGACTCCTTTGTACGTGGGTGTACAATGGACATATACAATTTCTTATACAATACGATTGATCACATAACCATTTTCTACTCCCCCTCCCCAATCAATACACAAGGATCCAATTCAGTTACGTTACCTTATACAATGACTTGTACAATGGCTTGTACAATGGTTCAATGTGATACTGAGAGTACAATATGCACAATGAGTATACAATGATAAAGGTATTCAATAAATACAATATGTAAGTGAAACGCACATCACAATATGTACTTAGTGAATACAAAGAGATAACATCTCAGAAGAAGATCCATATAGTACCAATCCGTGATAAAGATTGTGTCAGCATCAAGTACAGTAATCTAGAGCAAGAATGTAAATCCATACAAGTATGAAACGGTCAGAGAATGTACTCGCCTGATAGCCTGAGTGTCTGAAGAGAATATACTGTCCGAGGAGTGGTGTCTGTCTCCTATAGAACAGTACAAGTCACTATGAGTCCAAAATGATAATAAGATGCATTACAATGCATTCTGAATGAATCTAGGTCAATCTAGGTCAAATCTAAGTCAAACCTAAGTCACACCAAGCTAAACTAGGTCATACTAGGTCATACTTGGTCATACTAGGACAACCAAGGTCAAACAAGGTCATAGGAAATCAATCCAAGTCAAACTAGGTCAATCGGGGTCAAAGGTTGACTTACAGTTGACTTTTGGTCAAAAAGTCAACTCTGGTCAACTGCACTAGTCAAACTAGGTCATGTCCTAACCCATTAAGTCTTACTAGGCCTAACCATGACTATCCTAGCAAGCACACATCAATACAAGGCTATACAAGCCAACATACACCCAACTCTATATAGCATGCAATTATTCAATACTCAAATAGGCAAGAATTCACATTGGATATACACTAGGTAATCTATTACTTTAAGCTATATATGTCTACACATATATACACATGCATATATTAGTATTCAATATTAGGTCTATAATCATGGCATTTCAAATGGTTATATAAACTTATATATTACAACACAATATGCTAACATATATATAATATACATACATAGCTAAGTTAACTATATTCATAAATACTTATTTAAGAGGCTATGTGTGTGTATGTGAACATGGCAAAGGGTCAAGTGAGGGTTAAATCGGCATACATAGTGTATACATATCAAAGAGTGTCAAAGTGTAAGTGAACAATGTGTCAAGTGTGATAGTGTCAACATAGTGTAAGGGGTACATGAGGTAATATATGATTTGTGTTAACATAGAACATTACATCACATTAACTTGTATACATTACATCTATTATTACATTACATTCATGCTTGCATTCATTCATCATTCATTTATTCTCTTGCACTACTATATGCACCATATATTACATACTATGGAACCTACATATTCATTACAAGCCATACTTATACATGCTTACATTAGATAGGATACTTACACCTCATACATCATTTATTTAACCATTTACTCATGCTTGCATTCTTTATTTAGTTACATAATATATATACATTAACATGGGTTAAAATCAAATAGAACATTATATTACACACAAGGGTGCACAAAATGTATATGCCGAATAGTAACTCCTACTAATAATCAATACTGTACCATCTTAGCATGAATTAAAATCTAGGATTAAAGTATGTTATAGATCTATGTGTTAGCTTTCCGAAACTTCAAACGGATTGCGTTTTCGTTTCCGAAAACTCCCGGAATCGCGAAAATACCGAGAACGCGTTTGTCTTTCGTACAGCTGACACTCAAATAAATCTCCAGAAATTTACAGAAAGAATTCGGCCTATTAATACATGTTTTTGGAAAGCTAACTTCAATACGCTTCTTTTAAAAAAACGGGAGATTAAACCGAGCTTTGAGCTAGAAGTTATGACATTTCTAAGTTAGGGCTGAAATTAAAAACGTGGATAAAAATCATGACGGATTTAGATAGTTTGAGCCAAAAGAATACACAATATATATCCTAATTATCCACAACAATAATAGCAATAATAATATAAGGAACCACACTCACAAACTTGATTATATAATCATCATGAACCATTTATTACATATATAAATATAGATACACTCTCATTACAATATATATATATATATATAAATCTATATATGTAACATGAACACATCCACAACACAAAGGATACTCCTATGACCTCCAAATGGACACAAAATGGACACAAATGGAGATACAACCATGGGAATCATTCCTATGGGTTTAAAATAGACCTATATGTATGAGGAAATAAAAAGGAGAAGGGATTTATACCTCCCGGTAGATCGAATCGAAGAAAAGCCTTCCCGGAGCGACACCGACACGTAGAGATTCCAAAAGGACACGAACGAGCTCCGAATCCTCCCAAACTTGGGTAGCTTCCTCCTTGGATAGAATAGAGAAGGAAAGAAGAAGATTTGGTGGTGAAATGGAAGGATTTGGTGGAGAAATTGCTAGGGATTGCTCTCTAGGAATTTGGGGAAGAACAAGAGAGAGAAAAATAGATGAATAATGACAAATGGGAGGCTCAACCCTATCCTTATTGTGGCTGGCCATAAAGGTGGTTTTGTCCTATTAGGAAAAGTCCAAAAGCCCCTACTAACCTATTCTATGAGTATTAGGAAAGGGCTAATTGGTTGGGGCTAAATTAGTCATTCTAAAGTCTCTAATCACACTAACCTTATCCATAATAATTAGTCTAACCTCTAACTAAAATATTTCTATCATGTGGACTAAAATTAATATCATGTGGGCCATTCCTAACTAGTGTGTGGGTCCCACTAGAGTCAACTACCCCCGGGTCCCCGTTTCAAGTCGGATTGAGTTAAAATTCGAACCCGACTCAAATAACCCCAAAACAATATCATAAATAATAAAATAATATCAAAATAATTCAAAGAGGTCAAATACAAAAATATCCTTAGGCCAAAAATGACATTAAAATATCATAACCACATGGTTAGGCTCTAGGTCAAACAGTCTCTAGGGTTTCACTAGCAAAACGTCAAAACCACAAGTCATTGATTTAAATAATATTAAAATGATTTAAAATCACCAAATATCATATCATGAATTAAATATCATTATTAAAATAATTATAAACACAAAATTCTAAAATTACCCTCATTTGGAAAACTGGGTGCTACAACTCTACCCACCTTAGAAAAATTTCGTCTTCGAAATTAAAAGGTCCATACTCCCTCTAGGTCAAACCCCCACAATCAAAGTCCCAGAACTTAAACAAATCATACCATCAAAAGGACGGCATACAGGGTCATGACATACGGTGACAGTGAAGTCTCATCTAGGTATACTAGTCATGCTAATCAAATCGGTTATAGGGTATCAAAACACACAAGCAATCCAGGGTGCTAAACGAGAAAAGATACAGAAATATCAAATCATCAAAACTGTAAGACAGTCTACCATCCTATGTGAAAACTGGTACTCATCAAAAAAATAAAGAAAGGTAGCCACCAATCATCTAAAAGGGGTACTATCCCAAGAAAATAAAAATCACAAGTTTAATTAACGAAAGTCGATTACATTGAAATCCAATCACAATATATATAGAGAGACAGCGTTAGAGAGGAAAAAGCTAGCATTATGTGTATGGGGACATGTTCATATGGTTAGATAGTAGGCATGGGTGTACGTGAATATACATGAAAGTGTATATGAGGATTGTGTTTCAATTCAACGGCTATCAAGTTACACTAATCATGGCATATTGGTTAAACAATCTACAACACGCAACTTATTTAATCATAACATGCATAGCTAAATATATATATATATAAAAAGGTAGAGACTTAGTTATGTATTTATATATATTATAACATGTATGCCTAAGCTCTATATATCTATCTAGATATACAATCATAACATAGAGGGGAAGGGTTTGGTTAAAAGACAGTATATACTATGTTAGAGTGTGTGTGTCCTTGTACAGGGTTATAACTTAGTATTGAAAGGTTAAACCCAGTTTTAGTTCAACGTTTACATATAAAATCTGAAAACAAGCTAACATTTAAACCAGTGCAATATTAACATAATGCAATTTCAAAATTTAGGGTTTGAAACATCACGACTAATCTCAATGCTCCCAATACATCCTAACATGATAGAAATGAAACCCTAACATATTACCAATACATTTATCTACGCATACAGTTCGATATTACATGTTAAATCTGAAATTTAACTAAACATGAAAATCAATGTAAAAATGTTAACATGTAACTAGTTTTCAAGATTTTGGAGAAATTTGAACATTAAAACCAACTCAATGCTTATCACAAACTAACATGTAAGAATATGAAACCTAACATTATATCCCTACATACAATAATGTACACAGCTTTAAATATTATATTAAAGAAAAAATAGAAATTTAAACTAAACATTTGGAATTCAGTATTAAGGGTTAATATGCACACAGTCTCAGATTTTTCAAATTTAACACAAAACTCAACCAAATTTTTTTTTTTGAATGACTGAATAAAAGTAGAGAAAACATGTTCAAAAAATTTAAGGTGCAATCTGATAATCATATGTGTCTATCCAAAATTATGGTACTCTAAATCCTCGTCATACTAGTAAGCAAGGCTACGATAATCACAGAGCCCTTGACTTATGCACATATCTCTAGAATCATGGTGAACATTTTTGCGGTGCCGCTAGCTTGGCTGCGAAAACCTTAAATTCCCACAGCCGAGAAATATATCTAGAGTCAGACTATATGTCCTCACCATGCTGGCTAATGCGACTATAGAAGACTAGATTCCATAACATAGATGACCTAGCCCATATAATTTCATCTTGCCAAAAATTAAATTAAATCAACAATGAATACCCAAAAATCAAATCAATTTATCAACGAACACCAAAATTCAAAAATGAACAAAAATCCATCAAAATACAAACTCGGATGCAATAACTATCATTAAAATTCAAATTCGACAATCATCTATCAAAATCAATAAATACAACTCGAATTCAACAATAATCTATAAAAATCAAGTTTAACAACAGAAAGTAAAGATAATTAAATTAAGGAAAGAAGAGTTTTCAAATCGAAATTAAAATAAGATTCTCAAGGGTCATCCCAGGAATCTCTCAAGGGATCCTAACTGTGATTGAGTACCTTCAAAAATATATCCTAATCCTACTGCAGGCTGTAGTGGTACTCAAGTTCGAATACCACTACATAAACTCGACCTGTATGGGCCACCACTAAAAACGTGTCACGACCCGCACCCTAGAGTTAGGGCACGACGAGAACGTAACAACGCCCAGCCTACGCCGCAGTGTCGACGGTAGAACGCTGTCCTAGGTCTCAATGCATCTAACAGTATAAGACTAAATAGTTCATACTCTCCGAATGGGGGTGACATAGTATAATGTAAACTCAATCACATCTAAGGTAGAGCATAAAGGAAGATAGATAAAACATGAAATCGAAAAGAGATACAACAGATAGAAGTCTAAGTGTCTAAGATACAAACTCAGAATATATCTCAAAACCCAAATACAGTAATCCATAAATACAACTCAAGATGACTGAAAATAAACTATAAGCAAAAACCCTAACTATCTATGCAACCTCTACTGTCTCCTCTAGGCTAGCAGGCAACCTCCAAGCTATCTGTAAAATTTATCAACAGGTCCAGTCAGGACTGGAGCGAGCACAAAATATCTCACGCAGCTCATAACGAGTTAGAAAATATAAAGCATGCAATAGAGTAAAGTACATGAAACGCTGAAAGAAGAAGATATATGAAAAACAGTAGAGGTTTGATAACAGAAAATATCTAAATATGATAAATAAGACTGTAAGGAACATGTGATTTTAGAGCACAATATGGTTATGTAAACGGGTTAGGTTATAAAATAAAATGGGACTCCTTTGTACGTGGGTGTACAATGGACATATACAATTTCTTATACAATACGATTGATCATATAACCATTTTCTACTCCCCTCCCCAATCAATACACAAGGATCCAATTCAGTTACGTTACCTTATACAATGTCTTGTATAATGACTTGTATAATGGCTTGTACAATGGTTCAATGTGATACTGAGAGTACAATATGCACAATGAGTGTACAATGATAAGGGTATTCAATAAATACAATATGTAAGTGAAACGCACATCACAATATGTACTTGGTGAATACAAGGAGATAACATCTCAGAAGAAGATCCATATAGTACCAATCCGTGATAAAGATTGTGTCAGCATCAAGTACAGTAATCTAGAGCAAGAATGTAAATCCATACAAGTATGAAACGGTAAGAGAATGTACTCGCCTGATAGCCTGAGTGTCTGAAGAGAATATACTGTCCGAGGAGTGGTGTCTGTCTCTTATAGAACAGTACAAGTCACTATGAGTCCAAAATGATAATAAGATGCATTATAATGCATTCTGAATGAATCTAGGTCAATCTAGGTCAAATCTAAGTCAAACCTAAGTCACACCAAGCTAAACTAGGTCATACTATGTCATACTGGATCATACTAGGACAACCAAGGTCAAACAAGGTCATAGGAAATCAATCCAAGTCAAACTAGGTCAATCGGGGTCAAAGGTTGACTTACAGTTGACTTTTGGTCAAAAAGTCAATTCTGGTCAACTCCACTAGTCAAACTAGGTCAAACTAGGTTATGTCCTAACCCAGTAAGTCTTACTAGGCCTAACCATGACTATCCTAGCAAGCACACATCAATACAAGGCTATACAAGCCAACATACACCCAACTCTATATAGCATGCAATTATTCAATACTCAAATAGGCAAGAATTCACATTGGATATACACTAGGTAATCTATTACTTTAAGCTATATATGTCTACACATGTATACACATGCATATATTAGTATTCAACATTAGGCCTATAATCATGGCATTTCAAATGGTTATATAAACTTATATATTACAACACAATATGCTAACATATATATAATATACATACATAGCTAAGTTAACTATATTCATAAATACTTATTTAAGAGGCTATGTGTGTGTATGTGAACATGGCAAAGGGTCAAGTGAGGGTTAAATGGGCATACATAGTGTATACATATCAAAGAGTGTCAAAGTGTAAGTGAACAATGTGTCAAGTGTGATAGTGTCAACATAGTGTAAGGGGTACATGAGGTAATATATGATTTGTGTTAACATAGAACATTACATCACATTAACTTGTATATTGCATACATTACATCTATTATTACATTACATTCATGCTTGCATTCATTCATCATTCATTTATTCTCTTGCACTACTATATGCACCATACATTACATACTATGGAACCTACATATTCATTACAAGCCATACTTATACATGCTTACATTAGATAGGATACTTACACCTCATACATCATTTATTTAACCATTTACTCATGCTTGCATTCTTTATTTAGTTACATAATATATATACATTAACATGGGTTAAAATCAAATAGAACATTATATTACACACAAGGGTGCACAAAATGTATATACCGAATAGTAACTCCTACTAATAATCAATACTGTACCATCTCAACATGAATTAAAATCTAGGATTAAAGTATGTTATAGATCTATGTATTAGCTTTCCGAAGCTTCAAACGGATCGTGTTTTCGTTTCCGAAAACTCCCGGAATCGCGAAAACACCGAGAACGCGTTTGTCTTTCGTACAGCTGACACTCAAATAAATCTCCAGAAATTTACAGAAAGAATTAGGCCTATTAATACATGTTTTTGGAAAGCTAACTTCAATACGCTTCTTTTAAAAAAACGGAAGATTAAACCGAGCTTTGAGCTAGAAGTTATGACATTTCTAAGTTAGGGCTGAAATTAAAAACGTGGATAAAAATCATGACGGATTTAGATAGTTTGAGCCAAAAGAATACACAATATATATCCTAATTATCCACAACAATAATAGCAATAATAATATAAGGAACCACACTCACAAACTTGATTATGTAATCATCATAAACAATTTATTACATATATAAATATAGATACACTCTCATTACAATATATATATATATATATAAATCTATATATGTAACATGAACACATCCACAACACAAAGGACACTCCTATGACCTCCAAATAGACACAAAATGGACACAAATGGAGATACAACCGTGGGGATCATTCCTATGGGTTTAAAATAGACCTATATGCATGAGGAAATGAAAAGAAGAAGGGATTTATACCTCCCGGTAGATCGAATCGAAGAAAAGCCTTCCCGGAGCGACACCGACACGTAGAGATTCCAAAAGGACACGAACGAGCTCTGAATCCTCCCAAACTTGGGTAGCTTCCTCCTTGGCTAGAATGGAGAAGGAAAGAAGAAGATTTGGTGGTGAAATGGAAGGATTTGGTGGAGAAATTGCTAGGGATTGCTCTCTAGGAATTTGGGGAAGAACAAGAGAGAGAAAAATAGATGGATAATGACAAATGGGAGGCTCAACCCTATCCTTATTGTGGCTGGCCATAAAGGTGGTTTTGTCCTATTAGGAAAAGTCCAAAAGCCCCTACTAACCTATTCTATGAGTATTAGGAAAGGGCTAATTGGTTGGGGCTAAATTAGTCATTCTAAAGTCTCTAATCACACTAACCTTATCCATAATAATTAGTCTAACCTCTAACTAAAATATTTCTATCATGTGGACTAAAATTAATATCATGTGGGCCATTCCTAACTAGTGTGTGGGTCCCACTAGAGTCAACTACCCCCGGGTCCCCGTTTCAAGTCGGATTGAGTTGAAATTCGAACCCGACTCAAATAACCCCAAAACAATATCATAAATAATAAAATAATATCAAAATAATTCAAAGAGGTCAAATACAAAAATATCCTTAGGCCAAAAATGACATTAAAATATCATAATCACATGGTTAGGCTCTAGGTCAAACAGTCTCTAGGATTTCACTAGCAAAACGTCAAAACCACAAGTCATTGATTTAAATAATGTTAAAATAATTTAAAATCACCAAAAATCATATCATGAATTAAATATCATTATTAAAATAATTATAAACACGAAATTCTAAAATTACCCTCATTTGGAAAACTGGGTGCTACAACTCTACCCACCTTAGAAAAATTTCGTCTTCGAAATTAAAAGGTCCATACTCCCTCTAGGTCAAACCCCCACAATCAAAGTCCCAGAACTTAAACAAATCATACCATCAAAAGGACGGCATACAGGGTCATGGCATACGGTGACAGTGAAGTCTCATCTAGGTATACTAGTCATGCTAATCAAATCGGTTATAGGGTATCAAAATACACAAGCAATCCAGGGTGCTAAACGAGAAAAGATACAGAAATATCAAATCATCAAAACTGTAAGACAGTCTACCATTCTATGTAAAAATTGGTACTCATCAAAAAAAATAAAGAAAGGTAGCCACCAATCATCTAAAAGGGGTACTATCCAAGAAAATAAAAATCACAAGTTTAATTAACGAAAGTCGATTACATTGAAATCCAATCACAATATATATAGAGAGACAACGTTAGAGAGAAAAAAGCTAGCATTATGTGTATGGGGACATGTTCATATGGTTAGATAGTAGGCATGGGTGTACGTGAATATACATGAAAGTGTATATGAGGATTGTGTTTCAATTCAACGGCTATCAAGTTACACTAATCATGGCATATTGGTTAAACAATCTACAACACGCAACTTATTTAATCATAACATGCATAGCTAAATATATATATATAAAAGGTAGAGACTTAGTTATGTATTTATATATATTATAACATGTATGCCTAAGCTCTATATATATCTATCTAGATATACAATCATAACATAGAGGGGAAGGGTTTGGTTAAAAGACAGTATATACTATGTTAGAGTGTGTGTGTGTCCTTGTACAGGGTTATAACTTAGTATTGAAAGGTTAAACCCAGTTTTAGTTCAATATTTACATATAAAATCTGAAAACAAGCTAACATTTAAACCAGTGCATATTAACATAATGCAATTTCAAATTTTAGGGGTTAAAACATCACGACTAATCTCAATGCTCCCAATACATCCTAACATGATAGAAATGAAACCCTAACATATTACCAATATATTTATCTACGCATACAGTTCGATATTACATGTTAAATCTGAAATTTAACTAAACATGGAAATCAATATAAAAATGTTAACATGTAACTAGTTTTCAAGATTTTGGAGAAATTTGAACATTAAAACCAACTCAATGCTTATCACAAACTAACATGTAAGAATATGAAACCTAACATTATATCTCTACATACAACAATGTACACAGCTTTAAATATTATATTAAGAAAAAAAACAGCAATTTAAACTAAACATTTGGAATTCAGTATTAAGGGTTAATATGCACACAGTCTCAGATTTTTAAATTTAACACAAAACTCAACCAAATTTTTTTTTTTTGAATGACTGAACAAAGTAGAGAAAACATGTTCAAAAAATTTAAGGTGCAATCTGATAATCATATGTGTCTATCCAAAATTATGGTACTCTAAATCCTCGTCATACTAGTAAGCAAGGCTACGATAATCACAGAGCCCTTGACTTATGCACATATCTCTAGAATCATGGTATTTAACATTTTTGCGGTGCCGCTAGCTTGGCTGCGAAAACCTTAAATTTCCACACCCGAGAAATATATCCAGAGTCAGACTATATGTCCTCACCATGCTGGCTAATGCGACTATAGAAGACTAGATTCCATAACATAGATGACCTAGCCCATATAATTTCATCTTGCCAAAAATTAAATTAAATCAACAATGAATACCCAAAAATCAAATCAATTTATCAACGAACACCAAAATTCAAAAATGAACAAAAATCCATCAAATACAAACTCGGATGCAATAGCTATCATCAAAATTCAAATTCGACAATCATCCATCAAATCAATAAATACAACTCGAATTCAACAATAATCTATAAAAATCAAGTTTAACAACAGAAAGTAAAGATAATTAAATTAAGGGAAGAAGAGTTTTCAAATCGAAGTTAAAATAAGATTCTCAAGGGTCGTCCCAGGAATCTCTCAAGGGACTAACTGTGATTGAGTACCTTCAAAAATATATTCTAATCCTACTGTAGGCTGTAGTGGTACTCAAGTTCGATACCACTACATAACTCGACCTGCATGGCCACCCTAAAAACGTGTCACGACCCTACCTAGAGTTAGGGTACGAGAACGTAACAACCCCCTACGCCGCAGTGTCGGCGGTAGACGCTGTCCTATGTCTCAATGCATCTACAGTATAAGACTAAACAGTTATACTCCGAATGGGGGTGACATAGCATAATGTAAACTCAATCACATCTAAGGTAGAGCATAAAGGAAGAAATAAAACATGAAATCGAAAAAGATACAACAGATAGAAGTCTAAGTGTCTAAGATACAAACTCAGAATACATCTCAAAACCCAAATACAGTAATCCATAAATACAACTCAAGATGACGAAATAAACTATAAGCAAAAACCTAGCTATCTATGCAACCTCTACTGTCTCCTAGGCTAGCGAGCAACCTCCAGGCTATCTGTAAAATTTATCAATAGGTCCAGTCAGAACTGGAGCGAGCACAAAACATCTCACGCAGTTCATAACGAGTTAGGAAATATAAGCATGCAATAGAGTAAAGTACATGAAACGCTGAAAAGAAGCTTATATGAAAACATTAGAGGTTTGATAACAGAAAATATCTAAATATGATAAATAAGACTGTAAGGAACATGTATTTTAGAGCACAATATGGTTATGTAACGGGTTAGGTATACAATAAAATGGGACTCCTTTGTACGGGTGTAACATGACATATACAAGTTTTTTATACAATACGATTGATCATATACCATTTTCTACTCTCCCCTCCCCAATCAATACACCAGGATCCAATTCAGTTACGTTACCTTATACAATGACTTGTACAATGACTTGTACAATGGCTCATGTGATACTGAGAGTAAAATATGCACAATGAGTATACAATGATAAGGGTATTCAATAAATACAACATGTAAGTGAAATGCACATCACAATATGTACTTAGTGAATACAAGGAGATAACATCTCAAAGAAGATCCATATAGTACTAATCCGTGATAAAGATTGTGTCAGCATCAAGTACAGTAATCTAGAGCAAGAATGTAAATCCATACATATGAAACGGTCAGAGAATGTACTCGCCTGATAGCCTGAGTGTCTGAAGAGAATATACTGTCCGAGGAGTGGTGTCTGTTCCTATAGAACAGTACAAGTCACTATGAGTCCAAAATGATAATAAGATGCATTACAATGCATTCTGAATGAATCTAGGTCAATCTAGGTCAAATCTAAGTCAAACCTAAGTCACACCAAGCTAAACTAGTCATACTTGGTCATACTAGGACAACCAAGGTCAAACAAGGTCATAGGAAATCAATCCAAGTCAAACTAGGTCATCGGGTCAAAGGTTGACTTACAGTTGACTTTTGGTCAAAAAGTCAACTCTGGTCAACTGCACAAGTCAAACTAGTCAAACTAGGTCATGTCCTAACCCAGTAAGTCTTACTAGGCCTAACCATGACTATCCTAGCAGCACATCAATACAGGCTATACAAGCCAACATACACCCAACTCTATATAGCATGCAATTATTCAATACTCAAATAGGCAAGAATTCATATTGGATATACACTAGGTAATCTATTACTTTAAGCTATATATGTCTACACATATATACACATGCATATATTAGTATTCAACATTAGGTCTATAATTATGGCATTTCAAATGGTTATATAACTTATATATTACAACACAATATGCTAACATATATATAATATACATACATAGCTAAGTTAACTATATTCATAAATACTTATTTAAGAGCTATGTGTGTGTATGTGAACATGGAAAAGGGTCAAGTGATGGTTAAATGGGCATACATAGTGTATACATATCAAAGAGTGTCAAGTGTAAGTGAACAATGTGTCAAGTGTGATAGTGTCAACATAGTGTAAGGGGTACATGAGGTAATATATGATTTGTGTTAACATAGAATTACATCACATTAACTTGTATATTGCATACATTACTCTATTATTACATTACTTGCTTGCATTCATTCATCATTCATTTATTCTCTTGCACTACTATATGCACCATACATTACATACTATGGAACCTATATATTCATTACAAGCCATACTTATACATGCTTACATTAGATAGGATACTTACACCTCATACATCATTTATTTAACCATTTACTCATGCTTGCATTCTTTATTTAGTTACATATATATACATTAACATGGGTTAAACAAATAGAACATTATATTACACACAAGGGTGCACAAAATGTATATGTCGAATAGTAACTCCTACTAATAATCAATACTGTACCATCTTAGCATGAATTAAAATCTAGGATTAAGTATGTTATAGATCTATGTGTTAGCTTTCCGAAACTTCAAACGGATCGCGTTTTCGTTTCCGAAAACTCCCGGAATCGCAAAAACCCGAGAACGCGTTTGTCTTTCGTACAGCTGACACTCAAATATCTCCAGAAATTTACAAAAAGAATTAGGCCTATTAATACATGTTTTTGGAAAGCTAACTTCAATACGCTTCTTTTAAAAAAACGGAGATTAAACCGAGCTTTGAGCTAGAAGTTATGACATTTCTAAGTTAGGCTGAAATTAAAACGTGGATAAAATCATGACGGATTTAGATAGTTTGAGCCAAAAGAATACAAATATATCCTAATTATCCACAACAATAATAGCAATAATATAAGGAACCACACTCACAAACTTGATTATATAATCATCATGAACCATTTATTACATAATAATAATACACTCTCATTACAATATATATATATATAAATCTATATATGTAACATGAATACATCCACAACACAAAGGATACTCCTATGACCTCCAATGGACACAAAATGGCACAAAGAGAGATACAACCGTGGGGATCATTCCTATGGGTTTAAAATAGACCTATATGCATGAGAAAATAAAAAGGAGAAGGTTTATACCTCCCGGTAGATCGAATCGAAGAAAAGCCTTCCCGGCGACATCGACACGTAGAGATTCCAAAAGGACACGAACGAGCTCCGAATCCTCCCAACTTGGGTAGCTTCTTCCTTGGCTAGAATGGAGAAGGAAAGAAGAAGATTTGGTGATAAATGGAAGGATTTGGTAGAAATTGCTAGGGATTGCTCTCTAGGAATTTGGGGAAGAACAAGAGAGAGAAAAATAGATGGATAATGACAAATGGGAGGCTCAACCCTATCCTTATTGTGTCTGGCCATAAAGATGGTTTTGTCCTATTAGGAAAAGTCCAAAGCCCTACTAACCTATTCTATGAGTATTAGGAAGGGCTATTGGTTGGGGCTAAATTAGTCATTCTAAAGTCTCTAATCACACTACCTTATCCATAATAATTAGTCTAACCTCTAACTAAAATATTTCTACATGTGGACTAAAATTAATATCATGTGGGCCATTCCTAACTAGTGTGTGGGTCCCACTAGAGTCAACTACCCCCGGGTTCCCGTTTCAAGTCGGATTGAGTTGAAATTCGAACCCGACTCAAATAACCCCAAAATAATATCATAAATAAAATAATATCAAAATAATTCAAAGAGGTCAAATACAAAATATCCTTAGGCCAAAAATGACATTAAAATATCATATCACGTGGTTAGACTCTAGGTCAAACAGTCTCTAGGGTTTCACTAGCAAAACGTCAAAACCACAAGTCATTGATTTAAATAATGTTAAAATAATTTAAAATCACCAAAATCATATCATGAATTAAATATCATTATTAAAAATTATAAACATGAATTCCAAAATTATCCTTATTTGGAAAACTGGGTGCTACAGTACCCACGTGCTCGTGCCCCTGATAAGGGTGCGGGTCGTGAAACTCGACATGTCCAAAGCCTACGACAGGGTCAATTGGTCTTTTCTCATCCAGGTGCTTCGTCGTTTCGGGTTCAGTCACACATGGATCAACCTCATCTATACTCATCTCCAACTGCTGGTATTCTGTCTTTGTCAACCGCAACACCGGGTTTGCTTTCGGTCGTTTAAAGGGTTACGTCAGGGGGATCCGATCTCGCCGGCTCTTTTTATCATCGTCCACGACGCTCTTAGTCGTAAAATCTCCATCTTTGCCTGCACGGTCGTTTGAAGCTTTGCACGGTAGAATCAACAATCTTCACATCTCCCACCTTTTTAACGCGGACGACAGCCTCATCTCCTTAATGCTGGCTCTAGCAATATCGACTGTTTTTTGGTGACTCTCCAGGAGTACGCTTCGTCTTCTGGCCAGGTGATCAACTTATCCAAATCTTCTCTTATTGTTTCTAACAAACCTCATATGTCTAGCCAAGCGGATATGATTGCTAATAGCTTTGGATTAAAGCTTACTTACTTGCCTATTCCGTACTTGGGGTTCCCGCTCTACAAGGGAGAGCTAAACCGGAATACTTTTTTGACTTGACGGCAAAATTTGATAAGCGTATTTCCGGTTGGAGAGGCCGATTGCTCTCTTTCGATGGCAAAATTATATTACTGAAGAGCGTGCTCAATGCTCTCCCTATCCTGCCCTCTCGGTCGTCAAAGCTCTTAATAAGTTTTGCAAAATCTAGAGAAAGCATGGCGGCTTTCCTTTGGAACTCCAATGAGCGGCACCGAAAGTGTTGGATATCTTGGAGCCAAGTTTGTAGACCGATGGACGAAGGGGCTTGGAAATTAGGTCCCTCAAGCAAGTCATGACTGCTCTTCACGCAAAACGGTGTTGGTCGATTATCAAAAGTGATTCGATTTGGGCTCTGTACATGATCCGCAAATACGGGGATCCAACGGAACTCAATTACACTATGCCGCACAAGCCTTCCCCTCTTTGGCGATCTATCATGGTGGTCTTTCCGCAGGTTTATAGGAAGTGTATTTGGGTGGCCGGCCGGAGAATATTCCGATTTGGGGCGTCAATTGGTGCGGCCGATATCATCATTTCTAAACCTCATGCTTTTAACTATAATCCTAATATTAGACAAGTTGTTAATTCTCCATTCATCCATTTGGCTGCTGATGTTATTGTGGACATTAGGAATTTCTTCCTAATGAAGCTAAAAGGTGCTGAGGCTATCGTTCTCAATGGGGACAATGACAAATTATGTTGGGTCTTAAATCAAAATGGAGATTTCTCTACTAAGTCTTTTTGGGATCATTATAGATTAGACATTCTACTGTCATTTGGAGCAAATACTACTGGAATAAATTTATTCAACCACGTGTCGGGGCGTTCCTCTGGAGACCTAGCCGGAACACGATTCCGGTGGATGCGAAGCTTATTTCCATGGCTTCAATTTGGCTTCTCCGTGCTCTTGTTGCGAGAACCCGGAGATGGAGACTATTGATCATTTATTCGTTTCTAGTGAGACGCGTCCCGTATTTGGCGACATTTTGCGGATACTTTCCATCTCTCCACCTCTCCGTCGAGTGTCGACCAACTCGCTCAAGTATGGCTTAACAATGTTTCTTTGTCTAATCCTTCGGGTATTAGCAGGAATATTATTTTCGGAAACACGCTTTGGGAAATTTGGAAGCTAAGGAATGAAATCATCTACGGCAAAGGAAAGAGGAGCAGTAACTTCATCATCAGTCATGTGACGTCCGTTCTTCAACTTTCTCGTGCTGTCTTTAACTTTTCGACTGGGAGGACGCGGACAACTCGTCTTCCGGGGATCAGATCACTCGCTCTGCCGACTGACTTGCCGTGAATAATGTTGTCCCCTCTGATGGTCAGCACTGTGTGGGAGCTGCTGCCGTCTCGGCCGATCAGCGGCAAGTGGGTGCTGCCTCCCTCAGCTTCTCTCGGGCGGACAACCTTCAGCTTGTGGCGTTGCTGCTGCTGCTGGGTGCAGCGTATCTCATCGTCACCTGGATGCTGCTGCTGTAGCCCAGCGCAGCGTTATCAGCAGGTGGGCACTGATTCAGCTGCCCATACCAGCGTCTTTCAGCATCGTGTGGGTGCTGATGTTGTTGCCCAACACAGCGCCTATCATCGTCAAGAGGGAACTGCTGCCGCCGTCCAGCAGCGTGTCTCCCGAGCGGCCAAAATCAGCGGGATTTCGGCTCACATCAGCAATCCTTGGATGGCCCCGGCGTCCGGCCTGATGCTTAACATCACCGGTCGCATCGGTGATCCCCCGCACAGCCGGTGGCGGGATTATTCGCGACGCGAACGGCAACTTCATTGGCACTCTCTATTTCTACTTGGACGAGATTGATATCGTCATCCCGGAATTGGAAGATCTTCTTTATGCGGCCACTTGTTGCAGGGAGAAGATTGGTGATCAACGAGGTTGAAACGTCCTCTCAACGCCTAATCAACATCATGTTGGCCAAAGAAGCTCATCCCTGGGCACTCGTCTACAACTCCGGAAAGTTCGGGCTTGTCTCACTCCTATCTCGGTGTTCCAGTTGGTCCCCTCCCGAGCTAATGGGTGGCAAAAGCTCTAGCTTCCTTGGCTATCGCCACGAGGGAAGGTCAGATCTTCTCCCACGCCTCCGAGCTCCCGGCGACGATACCGTCCGCTATCTTCGCTGACGCTCACGCTTCCTAGGCTTCGGGCGGCTCCTTCTTGTACATATCCATCTACTGGACGATTGGGTTGGCCCAACGTCAATTGCTGTTGCATTTTGGTAGCTTTGTTTTGGGAGGTGGGTGAGGTGGCCCCACTTCATTTTGTTTGGTAGCTTTAGCTAGCTACCATGGTTATTTTGTGCTCCACTTGGAGTTAGTTGCTGTTTAGCTTGGGTGGGTGCATGTTGGCTCCACATTCTTTTTGTTTGGTAGCTGTGTCTTGCTAACATTGAAATTTTGTGCTCCTCTTGGAGCTAGTTGCTATTTTGTTTAGGGTGGATGAGTGTGGGTCCCACACTCTCCCTTTTTTGGCCGCTTGGCCTGTTGGCTTCCTAGCTTCCTTTGTCTTTTCAATAAATTATATTTCCTTTTCTAACAAAAAAAAAAAAAAAAGAGACCAAAATCATAGTACATATTATTATATTTTTGAAACTAAAGTCCTTAACTATTGTTTTAACACAGTAGTAGTCTACATTGATGGACAGGAATGCTGATCATATTGATTAATGTGTTAATAAAATGATAGCTGAAAAGATTGCCTTTGGTTTATAAATAAATCTCTCGAGTTTTGGTTGGACTGTCCAAAGTTATAAGCATGCATTTCTGATGTTTCCCTTCATTTTGCATTATAACTACCATTTACAACATGCACCCTCATATATTTCCCCCCACTCCTTTTTATACATGTATGTATGTATGTACCCTCATACATACCCTCCTATATCCTCGATATGTTATGATAGTATCACTGTAACATCCTATCTATTCTGGTAAAGTGCAAAAAATCCCTCGCTAAATTTCTGCCTTTTGCACTAAAAGACCTTTTAGAATTTTTTTGCAGTTTATCCCTCCTTAGATTATACATCCGCTCGTTAGGCCCTTCCCGCCAAATTTTAAAAAATTTATACCTAAACTACCCCTCCCCCTCCCCTCTAACCTCTCCCCCCCCCCCCCCCCCCCCCCCCACCTCCGGCGGCGCTGGCGCCGGCGAGCCCCCCCCCCCCCCCCCCCCCCGGACCCCCCCCCCCCCCTCCCCTCCTCCCTCGCCGGCGAACATCGCCCCCCCCCCCCCCCCCCCCCCCCCCCCTCCTCCTCCCTCCGCGAACAGCCCCCTCCCCTCCTCCCTCGCCGGCGAACAGCCCCCCCCCCTCCCCCCCCCCCCCCTCCTCATCCCTCGCCCGCGAATAGCCCCCCCCTCCTCCGCCGGCGAACACCCCCTCCCCTCCTCCCTCGCCGCAACGCCCCCCCTCCTCCCTCGCGGCGAACACCCCCCCCCCCCCTCCTCTCCTCCTCCTCCTTCGCCGGCCCCACCCCCCCCCCCGCCTCCGTCGTCCGGTCGCCGGCGAGCGCACCCCCCTCCTCCTCCTCGCCGGCGAACACGCCGAAGAGGGGGGGGGGGCAGGGTAAAATTGTCATTTGGGGCAAATGAGCTTAATTCCAACTTTTGGCAATTTTAAGAGCATGGATATCTTTTAGTGCAAAAAACACAAATTTAACGAGGTTTTTTTGCACTTTACCCTATCTATTCTACATATATATCTATTCTATTGTATGAAGAAGAATAAATAATGATATTTGTTTTTTTCAAATTGTACCTCCAATCGTCCCTCCTTATGTGGCAGCTGACATGACATGTTGATGTGGCAGCTGACGTGACAATTTTAAAATTTATTTAAATTAACATTAAAATTAAAATTAACATTAAAATTAATATTAACATTAACATTAACATTAATATTATATTACATTAACATTAATATTAATTAATTAATTATTTTTTTATTTTAACATTAATATTAACATTAATTAATGTTAATATTAATTAAATTAACATGGCACAAAATTGGGTAATTAACTTTTTGGGTTAAATTTGTTTTGTCATCGGCCATGTCAATGACACATAATATTATTTAACATGCCACGTCCGCTGCCACATAAAGAGGGATGTATTGGAGGGACCTTTGGAGGTATGAATAGCATTACTGTAAGAAATATACTTCATCGGAATTTTTATTCTTCCAGTATACCATTACCTAACTTTAATAATTAAATTGTTCATTAAATTTAATAAAGGCACCTAGGTAGTTACTATATAAAAAAAAAAAAAAAAAAAAAAAAAAAATAAGTTTGCTATGATAATGCCTTTTGTTCTTCCCAAATAAAAATAAATATTAAAAGAAGATTAAAATACGTACAAGGCACGCGCATAAAAACTTTTAGGCTTCACGGCTGAATTTTTTTTTTCCCGTCCAAAATGCTTTGAAATAAAATGCAGCATGAATGCTCAACACTGGAAAAAAGAAGTAAGAGCTCTTTCGAGCAACTCCTCCACAGTTGAGCACCCACCCTTAATGGAAGAAGACAGGACGATTATTCAGCTGCTAAGTATGTTTAGCTTTACAACCATTTATTTATTATATCAAAGCAGTCAATATCAAGATAAATCAGGAAGAAGAAAAATATGATAGTTTGGAAAATAGATGCGTTAAATATAGAAAATGTGTGAGGGCCGCTCATTTTCAGAGAAATAATAAGAAAGAAAAATGAAAAAATTAAAAAAGAAATAGAGCACGCCCGTGGGACTCGAACCCACAATCGCCTGATTAGAAGTCAGACGCCTTATCCATTAGGCCACGGCGCTACACGCTTTAAACTATAAATAACAATTTCTTTCTTCTCCCTTACAGCCACCTGTCACTTTTATTCTTCTACTCAATTTAGCTTTGCCTCTTGCTAATGATTCATTTATGGTGTATATAAATGTCTTTTTCTTTTAATTCTCCTACCTTCAAACCCTAATATCTACACACACAAAAAAATTATATATAATATATATATATATATATATATATGAGACCCTGAAACTAAATAACCCTTTACATATTATATAATAAGTCTTAGTCTATTTTCGGTTTTGGATTGAAATCGAAACTGAAACCCAATAGAAATTTTAATATTTTCATAACCGAAACCGGACTGAATTTATTTCAATTGAACCGATCTCTTAATCAGTTCGTTAGGTTCGATTTCGGTCCAAAACCGAATAATGCTCACCCATAGTTTAATGATCTAATTTGAACGGTCAAATAGACAATCCAAGTCCAACAACTACTATTTCGGGAACAGAAAAAGACTTAAAAACGAAAATCATAATCCCTCCTCATATATATTTTTAAGTTTTTTTTTTCATCTGTGTGTGTGTGTACACACACATATAGTGTGTGTGTGTATATATATATATGTAGGGTTTTTATTTTAGGGTCTCACATATATTATGTAAATACTCTTAATTTTAGCATATTTTGTGATTAAAAATATGTATATTTTAAAAATAATAATTCGATATATATGTTTTGAAGTACAAGTTTAAAATTTTAACACTAGACCAACTTTGAAATACATAATTTAATTTTTAACATAATTAACCAGATCTCAACTTTAAATCTAACTCATTAAACAAAAAATATTTTAGCCTAACAAATCGAATTGATTATTCGGTCCATTTTGGTTCGAACTGGTGATGTTGCAAGTTGGCTTTTGTACGCTCGCTGGCCATGCGCCATCCGTAGTCACTGGAGCAGAAAGTGAGGCAAGGCCGTTGTAGTGTTTTTGATGGTCTCGTTTGGTACAATATAATAATCATACCAAATAAAAAATAATTTTTTTTTATTTATTATTTACAATTACAATTATATTAAAGT